>PVHX01012225.1:0-60286 GCA_004024805.1 Geosciurus inauris | reverse complement strand
GCCCCTGAGTTCAATCCCCAGTACCAAAAAAAAAAAAAAAAAGAATACAAACAAGAAGTTTTGGCGAGGTTGTGGGGGAAAAGGCACACTCATACATGGCTGTTGGGACTGCAAATTGGTACAACCAATCTGGAAAGCAGTATGGAGATTCCTTAGAAAACTTGAAATGAAACCACCATTTGACCCAGCTATCCCACTCCTTGGTCTATACCCAGACGACTTAAAAACATCATACTACAGTGCTGCAGCCACTTCAATGTTTATAGAAGCTCAATTCACAATAGCTAAACTGTGGAACCAACCTAGATGCCTTTCATTAGATGAATGGATAAAGAAACTGTGGTATATATACACAATGAAATATTACTCAGCAATAAAAGAGAATAAAATTATGGCATTTGCAGGTAAATGGATGCAGTTGGAGAATATCATGCTAAGTGAAATAAGCCAATCCCCCCCCAAAATGATGAATTTTCTCTCTGATAAGTGGATGCTGATCCATAATGGAGGAGAGGATATGGGAAGAATGGAGGAAATTTGGTCAAGGGGAGGAAGGAGGGAAGGGGCATTGGGACAGTAAATATAGTGGAGAGACATAGACATTATAGCCCTAACTTCATGTATAACTACATATATGATGTGATTCTACACCACGTACAATCAGAGAAAGGAAAAATTGTGCTCCATCTGTGTACAATGAATCAAACTGCACTCTGGTATCATGTATACCTAAATAAAATAAATAAATAATAAATAAAATATACAAAATGTTATATATTAGAAAATTAGAGCAACAAGCAATAACAGAAAATATGGAAGAAATACTCTTCTGAGCATTTTCCCATTTGTTATGTTAAATACATCAGGGTTGGATAATACTATATTGCTAGAAAAATAGTATAGTTTGGCAAGATGTCTTTTTTTGGTTAGAATTTGACTTTATTTAATCAAATCGTGTCACTATAACCAAAATGTGTGACAAGAACAGATAGAAGAGGAATAGATTATTTGGGGCTCACATTTAGCTCAGCATAACTTTAGACCCAAGTTGAAGCAGAACTTTATGACAGAAAAGCATGGCGGAGGAAAGCTGCTCAGGGCATGATGACCAGGAAGCAGGAGCTCTGATCACCAGGGACAAAACATAAACCCCAGAGTCATGCCCCCAGTGAACCTCTTTCTCCAGCCATACCCTACCTGTCTACAACAGTCACCTAGTTAATCTATATCAGTGGATTAATCCATTGAGTAGGTCTCACCTCTCATAATTCTATCATTTCACCTCTGAATATTCTTGCATTGTCTCACATATGAATTTCTGGGGGACACCTCATAGGTAAACCATAATAACTTTTATTTAAAATATCTTGATTAATGACAGATCATTAATCTGTCATTAATTACTATCATTGTTTATGATAGCATAATATTAACAATAGATATAAGAAATAAAAAATAGTTAAATTAGGGCGCAATCATAATTTTCAGCCTGAAATTATATATATAGTCATTATAATCATCATTGTAGAATTATATTTATTGACATGAAAATATTTCGAAGTAGTGTGTATAAAATTATTAAAATTCTGTGTGAAATATGTATAGAAAAATGGGAAAAATAAGCATCAAATGATCATGGTAGTTTTTCTGAGTGGAGAGATTTTAGCTGACTTTAAGTTTCTCTCTCATATTTGCTTTATAATTTATCTGAAATAATGTGTATGATATCAAATAAAGGAGATATGTAAGTTTACAAACAATTAATTACCCTGAACTCCCAACTCCTTGAAGATACAGTACTTGGGGACAGGGAACTTCTTGTCTCTTTTCCTTACTGTCTTTACCAGGGCCTGATTAATGATTAGAGAGTGCTCCAAACATGAATGTTGAACTAGACTGCGATTATTTGTCTGAATGATAACCCTCCTTCCACAAAATAAGTTGAAAAAGAGAAAGTTTTCTATATACTATGAAATGTTTCCAAAAATTGAAAATATTCCACTGAATACTGATTATGTGTCATGGCCACCATGGTTCCTCACTTCTTATAAGTCTGTGACATTGGCAATGAATGAAGAATAGATGAAAACTTTGTGGGCTAGTAGCTGGTGTAGGTGCCTTAGAAATTTTTAACCTACATGAAATGTTATATTAATTAATTTGCAGGGACTTGAGTATTTAGATATATATTTTACATTATATATATTTTATATTATACTTTTATTTTTATTTTTTTTAATTTAAACTTGGGGCTTTATTAATCGATTAAAACTACCCATAGCGTTTATCTATTTCCTTTGCACCAAGTTCAGCAGATGTTGTGCAGGGACTGCTGAGCAGATTTGAACCCCATATGCTTAACATTAATTAGATTCACTTGGGTGCTTAATAGCTTTGGTAAAGTGGAACTGTGTTTGACACTGTTTTTGTTTGTGGTTAGGTAATGCCTTTGGTTCTGGAAACTTGAAGAAAAAACAACCCAGAAAATTCTGACAGCCTGCCTGGGTTTAACCCCATCTCTCCCCTGGGCTCATAAACTCTTGTAGCTAAACTTCCTCTGGGGATCAGAGAATACTTTTTGTGTGTAGCTGGTTGTATCCTTGGTCACAGAGCAGTGTCTTGGCCCATTTGGGCTGGCAAAAGACCCTGAACTGGGTGGCTTAAACAACAAACATGTATTTTTCACAGTTCTGGAAGCTGGGGAGTCCAGGATCAGGGCTCCAGCAGGGTTGGGGTCTGGTGAGTGCTTGCAGCCTGGTTTGCTGATGGCCGTCTTCTTATATATTCACAGGTCCAGGGAAGCCAGCTGTTAGTTCTTCTTCTTCTTATAGACCCTAATCCCATCATGGAAGCTTAACACTCATGATCTCATCTAATCCTGACCAAGGCCCCACCACTTGATACCATCCCCTTGGAGGTTAGGGTTTCAACATAAGAATTTTGGAGGGGCACAAACATTCAGCCCGTAGCAAGCAGCCCAGAATCATCCTCTCCTAAAGGGTTTGGTTACTGTCATTCCCCAAGGATTTTTTTTTTTTCTTTTTGGTACTGAGAATTGAACTCAGGGGCACTCGACCACTGAGCCACATCCCCAGCCCTATTTTGTGTTTTATGTAGAGACAGGGTCTCACCGAGTTGCTTAGCGCCAAGGGCTTTTTTACATGCTGTGTTCATGGGGCGAGAGCAAGATGAAGGCAGTGTTCTGTGTCGCATGATGGACTGGTTTTTGCTACTTGGATCATCCTAAGCATCCAACCAACCATCTGCTTATAATAATGGTCTAAAATATTTTCTTTGAAGAAGTAGGAATTTGCTTAAATTATGTAACTCCTAGGTCTGCCGCTCTTAGGAGACCAACAGATTCATTCACCCGCTTACCCACACACTGGTTCATTCAACAAATACTTAGGACTGGGCATTATTCTAGTTGCTAAAGAAGTTAGTAATGAGCAAGACAAAGTCCCTGTCTTCAAGGAGCTTGTGCCATTTGCAAGTCCATAAATTCATGTATAAATGACAGAAGAAAACTCAGAGGGAAGGTAAGAGACTACGATTGGGGAGATTAATGTGATTTGGATGAGGGACTGAGAGAGAGCACTTTTAAAAAGTTTTACTAGTGCATTCCAGCTAGACATAACCATAGTGTGTTCACTATGCCATATTCATACAACACATGACATGATTTGCCCAATCTTTCCCCTAGTACCTTCTCCAGGGAAAGCCTTTTTGAAGAGGTGATACTGAGCAGAAATCTGAAATAAATGAGGGGTTGACTTTCATATTGGAAGAAGAATATTCCGGGGAGTGGGAGCAGCTAGTGCAGAGGCCTCGAGCTGGCATGGACTTTGCATCACTGAGGATTGGTTAGAAGCTGGGCATCGCTGGAGTGCACTGAGCAAGACGAAGAGTGGTGGGGAGATGGGGGCAAGAGAGCAGGAAGCCAGATCATGTGGGGCCCTGTAGACCATGGCAAGGACATTAGATTTTGTTCTAAGTACAATAGGAAGTCATTTTGAAAGGGTCAATCTAGCTGCTGTACAGAGAGTGGGATGTAGGGGAGCAGGGAGTACAGACACTATTGCAAGACTCCAGTCATAAGATGCATGTGGACAGAGGACGTATATTTAAAAATAGATTGGTAAAATTTTATGTCAATACAAACGTTAAGTCTTTCAAGTCATACACAAAATCTCTTTCAAAGATTTTCCTTTCCTTTCAGATCTTAGAATCAAAGAACTAAAAAAGATTCATAGAGTTCCTGCTCCTACCAGAAGCTTTTATTTCATCTTCATTTTTTGAAAGATATTTGTACGGGGTATAGAATTCTAAGTTAATAGGCTTTTTTTTTTTTCTCTTTGTATGATCCTGTGAAAATTACATGCCATTGTCTTCTGACTTCCTCTTATTTCCTCTATTGTAATGTGGTCAGCTGTCAGTTTTACAAATCTTCCTGTGTAGGAAATACAGTTGCTCTTTTACTCCCCAAGAGCATTTAAAATATATTCTTCTTCTTGGTTTCCAATAATTTTTCTAGTACGTTTCTAATTTTTAAAAATTTTATGTGGCTATATACTGGTAATATGTCTTGGATCTGTGTCTGAATGCCATCTTTAGTTTTAGAAAAGTCTGTCATTATCTCTTCAATTATTTATTCTGTCATTGTATTTATATTGCTGCATAACAAATCACCACAAACTTGGTGGCTTAAACCAATGTCAACTTATTATCTTTCAGTTTCTCAGATCAGAAGTTTGGGTAGAACACAACTAATCTGAAATCAAAATGTTGGTTGGGGCTACAGTCTCTTTTGAGGCTTTGGGTCATTTTTCCAAGTTCACTGTCTACTGGAAGAATTTAGTTCCTATGCTAATAAAACTGTGATTTCCCATTTTCTTACTGATGGTTAACTTAAGGCCTTTCTCAGTTCATTGTAATTCCGTCTACAACATCAAATTTTCTTTCTAAAGGCCAACAGAATTATCTCTCACTTTTAATCTTTCTGACCTATTTGAGATTCTCACCAAATTAGGTCAGGCCTAACAATAGTTCTCTCCATTTTGATTAGTTACATCTTTAAATAGCTTCTGCCACATACCACAACATAGACATGTGTTTTTGTCAGCTTTTGCATCACTGTGACCAAAATACTCAACAAAAACAACTTATGGGAGGAAAAGTTTATCTGGGGCTCATGGTTTCAGAGATTTCAGTTCATAGATGGCTGACTCCAATACTCTGGGACCAAGTTGAGGCAGTACATCATGGCAGAAGGGCCCAGTTGAGGAAAGTTTCTCAGCTTATGGCAGGGTCAGACAGGAGGGAGGGAAAAAGGAGAGAGGAGGAGGGGAGGGAGAAAGAGACAAAGAAAAAGAGAAAGAGGTCAGAGGAAAGATGTACCCTTGTACCCTTCCAGGGCACACTCCTAGTGACTCCTCTCCTCCAGCCACACCCTCACCTGCCTATAGTTAGCACCCAGTCCATTCAAATTAGTATGGACTGATTAGGTTATGGCTCTCACCATCCAATCATTTCACCACTGAATATTCCTGCATTAACCCAAGAGCTACTGAGGGGCACTTCATATCCAAACCATAACACCATGTGAATGATATCCCATAATATTGATAGTTAAGATTAATCCCAAAAGTTGAAGATTACACAGATTATGTAAACCAGGAATCTTGGAAGCCACATTTTCTCTACTAGAATTTTAGGTCTCCAATAATAAATAACTCTCTTTAGCTATGACTAATATGATATAAAATGATCAATTGAGATTTTAATTTTTTTCTTTCAAAAAGTTTATTAACGTTTTATGGAAAATTATGGAAAATTCACTTCTCATACTTCAAATTTGTATACAATTTTTTCTAGTTAATTTTTTATTTTATTGGTTAATTTATAAATATTTTAATCACAATTATTGTAAATTGATATATTCATATTCTAATAATTGAATTATCTGTAATTTTTGAAACGTTTTATTTTTCAGAGCAGTTTTAGGTTTATAACAAAATTAATCAGAATGTACAGGTATTTTTCATGT
Organism: Geosciurus inauris; assembly: GCA_004024805.1. Classification (NCBI taxonomy): domain Eukaryota; kingdom Metazoa; phylum Chordata; class Mammalia; order Rodentia; family Sciuridae; genus Geosciurus; species Geosciurus inauris. The sequence continues at coordinate 54,240 of PVHX01012225.1, read as the reverse complement.
ATTGCTTGTTCCAGCACATTCTCAACTACCTCCATTATCAACATCTTACACCAGAGTGGTACATCTATTACTAGCAATGAACATTGACATGTCATTTGCATCAAAGCCCATAGTTACATCAGGGCTCACTCATTATTTTGTGCATTCTGACAGTTGACATATGTATCCATGATTATCATATTATGGAGAATAATTTCACTTTTTAAAAATTCTCTATACTCTATTTATCCCTTTGTCTCAACTAACCCTTTGCAACCACTAATCTTTTTTTTTTTTTTTTTAATATTTTTTTAGTTGTAGATGGACACAATGTCTTTATTTTATTGCTTTGTATGTGGTGCTGAGGATCGAACCTGGGGCCTCACGCATGTGAGGCAAGCGCTCTACCCCTGAGCTACAATCCCAGCCCCGCAACCACTAATCTTTTAGTCTCCAGAATTTTGCTTTTTTCCAGAATGTCATATCACTTGAATCACACATCACATAGACTTTTCAAATTGGCTTATTTCACTTAGAATAAATATTTAAGATCTTTTTATGACTTGTTAGCTCATTTCTTTATTGCTAAATAAGACTCCATTGTACCAAAGTTTATTCACCTATAAAAGGATATTTTTGTTGCTTCCATATTTTGGCAATTATGAATAAAACTGCTACAAACATCCATGATTTAGGTTTTGAGATAGAAATAAATTTTTAACTCATGTGAAAATACTAGGGGGAAAATTTTCTATATAATATGGTAAGAGTACGTTTAATTTTGTAAGAAATTTCCAAACCATCTTCCAAAATGGTGTTACAACATTGCATCTTCACCAACAAATGAGAGTTTTTGTTGTTCCACATCCTAATGTTAGCTATTTTGATTGGTGAATAGTGGTATCACAATGGTGTTAACTTGAAGTTTCATATTGCAATATGGTATTTAGCATCTTTTTGTGTGCTTATTTGTTTAAAACATATAATTATTTATTTTCCCGTGTTTTAATCATAGCTTGTCCTTTCAAAGAATTGACAATTTTGGTGGAGTTCCAGACATCCTATATGTGGAAATTTATAGAGATTAATCAAAGATATTGGTTGATGCTAACTTTTTCCATGGATAATTCAATTTATTTCTGGTTATCATTGAGATTGAAGCCAAATCACATTAGTCCAATCAGAGATAAATTTTATTAAAAGAATGGCTTAAATATTTATGAGAATTAGTTTTGTTTCATTATCGACCTGCTTCTAAGGTGTAGACCTTTAAATATACCAACTGAAACCTTAGCTGTTTACTAGGATTCTTCCTTTTGTTTGAGTTCAGGACCCTAATATTTTGTGTCCTAAAATTCTATGAATTTCTCAGTCTCTCAGAGCTATTTCATCTGGTTCTTAGCTTCTAACTTTCCCAGATATACAAATTAAATTGGCAAATGGTTTGAGACAAAATAGACACCAAATATTTAGATCATGATTCTGGTCTTGCCTTCTTTCCAGGATCTGTATACTTTACTGCTTTAGGAGATCACCAGTGCCTTAAAATAGATGATTTTTCTGTCTTTTATTTATTTTTTCGGTTGGAGATTATGTCAAAAAAAGCTGTTCCATCATGACTGTAATTGCAAATATCAGCTTTCTCAATCAAGCCCGCTCTGATCATACTTTTGTCTTCACAATGAATAAAATTTTATTCATCAGGGCTTTCAATGACTTTCATATTTCTAATTCATTTACTACCCATCTTCACATTTTAACAGCTGATACTACTACTTGAATATCCTTCCTCATTTGGTTTCTGGAGCACTACATTCTCCTTTTATCTTTGGCTATTCTGTCTACAATTCAGTCTCTTTTGCTGATGTCCACCCTTTTCTCATGAGGTTTTTTTTGAGGGGAGGTGGTACCAGGGATTGAACTCAAGAGCACTAGAACCCTAAGCCACATCCCCAGCCCTATTTTGTATTTTAGTTAGAGACAGAGAGTCTCACTGAGTTGCTTAGTGCTTCGTTTTGCTGAGGCTGGCTTTGAACTTGCAATTGTCCTGCCTTTGCCTCCCGAGCCACTGGGATTACAGCTGCACCCCTTTCTCTAGACAAAGGGTTGGCAAACTATTTCTGTAAAAGGCCAATAGTAAGTATTTTAGGCTTCATATCACATAAGGTTATTTTCTCTTCCTTTTCTTCTTCTGCTTCTGCTGCTGCCACTATCTCCCCTCCCACTTTTTTGTTTTGACAATGCTTTGAAAAGTATCCAAAGTTTTCTTTCTTAAGACCCATATAAAAACCAACCATGAAGCTGGGCATGGTGTCGCAAGCATGTAATCCCAGCATTTCGGGAGGCTGAGACAAGAGAATCAAGTTCAAAGCCAGCCTCAGCAACAGCGAGGCGCTAAGCAACTCAGTGAGACCCTGTCTCTACATAAAACACAAAAATAGGGCTGGGGATGTGGCTCAGTGGTCGAGTGCCCAAGTTCAATCTCCAGTACCAAAAAAAACCAACCCCCAAACCCAACTATGACCCAAAATAGTTAAAGCAATCCTAAGTGAGAAAAATGAAGGAGAAGACATCACAATACCAGACCTTAAACTATGCTACAGAGCTATACTAACAAAGTCGCATGGTATTAGCACAAAAATAGAACTGAAGATCAATGGAACAGAACTGATGACACAGAAACATATCCACATATAGTTATCTCATACTAGACAAAGGCACCATAAGCATACATTGGGGAAAAGATATTCTATTTAACAAATGGTTCTGGGAAAACTGGAAATACATATGTAGTAGATTGAGATTGAACCCATATATCTCACTCTGCACAAAACTCAACTCAAAGTGGATTAAGGACCTTGGAATTAGACCAGAGACCCTGCACCTGCTAGAAGAAAATGTAGGCCCAACTTTCCATCATGCTAGCTTAGGATCTGGATTCCTCAACAAGACTCCTAAAGTGCAAGAAGTAAAACAAGAATCAGTTAATGGGATTGTATCAAATTAAAAAGCTTTCTCAGAGTAGAGGAAACAATCAAGAACATGAACAGAGAGCCTATACAATGGGAGAAAATCTTTGTCACCTGTATCTCAGGTAGAGTATTAATCTCCAGGATGTAGAAAGAACTCAAAAACAACAAAAAAATAACCCAATCAATACATGGGCAAGGAACTGAACAGACACTTCACAGAAGAAGATATGATTGGTCAACAAATACATGAAAAAGCGTTCAACATCACTAGCAATTAGAGAAATGCAAATCAAAACTATACTGAGATTTCATCTCACTCTACTTAGAATGGCAATTAAAAAGAATACAAGTAACAAGAAATGTTGGCAAGGATGTGGGACTGCGAATTGGTGCAACCACTATGGAAAGCAGCATGGAGATTCCTCCGAAAACTTGGAATGGAATAACAATTTGACCCAGTTTTCCCCTATTAATTGAACTTAGGCTACATGCTTTGTTTTCATGACCCCTATACCCCTATGCTACACTTTCAATATTAGAGTGCTCAGGGCACAGTTCTTGAACCAACCCTTCCTTACTTTTTTCTTCCTTCCTTTTCTACCTTCCCTCCCTTGCTTGTCTCTCTTTTTATTTCCTTCTTTCTCTCTTCCTTTCCCTACCCTACCCTTCCTTTTCCTTCCTTTTCTTTTCTTCCCCTCCTTCCTCATCTTCAGACATAATCTTAGAGATCTCACCTATTGCCATGGCTTTAAATTACCAATATATACTCGTGACACCCTAACATATCTGAAGCCAGGACTTCTCACTGAAATACAGGCTCATTTCTCTAATTGCTTAATCAATAATTCCACTGGTATCTAAAAACACCTCTAACTTTACAAGTCCAGAACAGAACTCCTGGTCCTCATGGCTTACGATATGCTTGTATCATAGTTTTCAATGTAGCAGTTAATTGGCAGTTAATGCCAATTCCATTTCTTCTAGGATTTTACATAATTTCTTAAAAATCTACTTGCACTCATTCTTTTGTATCACACATCCAGTCCATTAGCAGTCAAGCCATATTCAATTCCACAGTAAATCCATGATCTGAACACCTCTGAGAGGTGGAATGTCCTTTAGAGATAGACCTTGAGATGGAAATTTGAAAACAAATAATTTATTTGGAGATGATTCTAGAAAATGCCAATAAAGAATTTGCAACATGAGACATGGAAAGGAAGGAAACTAGTAAATGGTACATTATCAAGTACATTACTTTAGTCATTTGGAATTTAATCTCACCAGGAATTCCAGAAATCAGTAGAAAATACAGACTTCAGAGCTATTGTTTCACTGATATTATGAAGAAAATGTAGTATTCATATACTGACTTTTGTCTATGATAAGTTAAGGGTTTTTCTGAGGGGATATTAATTTCCAAGCACTTTTGTTATGCTATATCTGCAGATGGAGATTTCAGAAACCAAAAATAAGCTACAAGCAAAGATACAGACACTGACAGTTGGAAATTGAGATGAAATACACTTAAATTGTTTGAAGCAGGACATCCCTAATGCTATTCAAGATCCCCTTTTATTCCACATTAAATCCACTTCAACCTGTTACTGTTATTCAAGAATGTCTACAGATCATAATTTCCAAAGAAAAGATTTACAGCAAGGAAGACAGTGCTGTAATTGATATTAATCACCTCCCTTCCTTTTAAAGGCTGGGGATTGAGCACATGACCTCATGCATGCTACACAGATGTTTTACCACTGATCTAAACCTCTAGTCCTACCTTTTATTTGAATCATTCTACATTCTTTTCACCTGCATTGAACATAGTTGCTTTCCTGGTAAGGTACTGTAGCCCTTCATCCAGGAGAGAAGTGACTAATTAATTATATTATTTTGGAACCTTTTTTTTTTTTTTTTGAAAATACCCATTTAAATTATACCCAGGCATGGAAACATAAAAGTGCTTCTACATAGTAAATCTCCCATGTTTGAGAAATACTCCTTTCACCTCATTATTTTACTACAACCATATGTCCTCATGATAATCAAGATTAATTATCCAATTTAATAGTTTCTTTAACTGCTGCTCTGCTAGCATGGGGAGACCCAAATAACCAAGTGGTAATTGAAACTTGAAGGTTAGTAGAATTCTATTTTGTTCCTGATAGTGTTTATCCACATCCTTTCCTTGCAACAAGGACCTCTGTTCTAGTAAAGCCTACTTTTTGGTCATGGGAAACATATTCCCCCCAATGGGTCTCTTATATTGATGGTGAAAGGCACACTCTTAACCATCTCTTGGTTCCTAATTTTCAGGGATACAGCAGAAACAACAGCTGTTAATGCATATTGTGCATCCTGAAGGATAGTCTCTGAACCCTATCAAGTGTTATGCGCGAACTGAACCGTGCCTGTAAGAGACCATTCAACTTTTCTACCTGATGGCAGATTTTCACTGATGCAGTTTATGGAAGAATCAGTGGTTCTGTAGTTATGCCCCATTGTCATACTTTGCACAAAAAGTGGGTAGCTCATGAGAGACATTATTGTTAGGGATCCCATAAAAACAATCCAGGCATTCTTCAGCCCTTGAATAGGGTGCTAAACCCTGACTGCTGGCTGGGCTTTCTTATCTTTTTCTTTTAAATATGGGGCCTCTGCTGAGAAGGCAGAAATTTCTCTTCAGAGACATCCTCTCATGTTCATAGCAGAGGTATATGAGTGCAAGATCAACTGTATAAGCACCCTTGCAGCCACTGTGAGAATCCTGTTTGATAACATTCCATTTGTTAAGCTAATCACATGGTTAAACCAAAAGTCAAGGAATAGACATGAATTCTTCCTAAAAATGTTGGGTTGAGAAAGCAAGTGAATAATTCTGAATAATTGAATCTACCCCAGTCTTCTCTTTTGCTCAAAAATTTTGGTATTCCTCCCAAATGCTAGATATAGGTATTGCCATTTAAGCCCTCCCAAGCTCTTGGAAAATCATGGTATTAGGGTTATTAGGAATTCATGGTCCAGATGTGACTTCTTTTGATCTGGAGAATCATAAACAACAATAACAAAAATCCCAACAAATTGAATGTTCCATACATATCAACATACAGTGGTGAGATGGGAGGTAAAAGAGGACCAAGAAATGTCCTCATTTGAAAAGAGAAAAACAGGATGACAAAAGTAACTAGTTCATAGTATTTCTGTTAACCCTTTAAGCAAAAATAGGACCCTTTCCTCAAGTTTAGAAAATGTTGTTTCTTAGCCCTTGATTCTGTCCCCTGGAAGAGACTTCCAAGTCTATGATTTTAGCTTTGATTTATGAAGTAGTTTCCTTTTCTAATGTTCTCCTTGATTATTTGAGGCAACATTAAAGAATATATAATTTTGGTGGATTAGTAGCTTCCTCAGCTTGAGTTTTGACTTTAGAAAGTCGTAGATTGAGAAATTTTCTTTCTTGTTGCTGTTTTACATTTCAAACAGTCTCTGTCATATCTAATACATGGTTGCAGCATTTTTATAAATGAAGAGAAGAACTACCATTGAGCTTCTCAGTAACTCTGGTGGCCCCTCACTAGTACATTGCTCACTCTTATGGTGAGGGGAATGTTTCCTGCCCTTCCAAGGTAACTTAGTCTTCTGTGGCCTTTATAATAAATATATTCCAATATGCCCAATTGCTGAGTCTCTCTAGCCATTTTCTCCATACTCTGCCAAGGCAGTTTTAACCTCTTCATTTAATTGTTGACCTTTTGTGTGTGTGTGTGTGTGTGTGTGTGTGTGTAGCTTAAAGAAACCACTCTTTCTAACTAGTAGGACTAGTTTCAAAGTGTCCTTGTCTGGATGTTAATTGAGTCATGGGAGAATGTCTTTATATGAACAGGTTTTCCATATCCAGCCCAATATTATGTCTCTTCTGTTCTAGTAGTGTCAAGATCCATTCCCAAACATGTTCCCCAAGCTCCTGCTAAATATAGTATCCACATTCTGCAGTTCTTTTAGTAATCTTTTTCCTCCCATAGCAGAGATACTACTTCCATAATTAGACCAGCTTAACTATAATTATTGATAATAATTAATAATTAGATGCATAATTATATGCAGCTTAACTATAGTTATTGATCTGCAGATAGGATACATGAAAGGAGGAGAAAGATCTTAGAGTAAACATCATCTTGTTTGGCATCTTCAGATGAGGATTTTGCATAAGTCTCAGAAAAGCAAAGTCTGTTCTTTATAAAAGAGAAATAGGCTATAGACTACTTCTACTAGTTTCAGGGATTCATGGGGAGCTGAGGTTTCTAGGCTCTGAAGGGCATCATTTTAGGTGTTCTCATTCCTAACCTGAGAATACAAATTCTTTCCAATCAAGATCCTGCTTTTGGTATAGAGACCCGATGATATTGTGATTTCAGCCTTCTTTGTAATTAAACTACTCCCATAATCAGGCTTTGCTTCTGATTTTCAGCATAGTATGTCACTGACTGTGGGAGGAGAAAGTCACTTAAATCCTTCCATATAGAGGTGTTCTGGCTTTCATATTTTGCTTGAACTAATAGTTGGTTATCATGAGCCAGTTTCTTTTAGACTTTGATTTACTAAACAACAACCAATAGACTCCATAAACCTTATAATTACCATTGATCCCACACTGTAAATATTGAGATAATTTCATAATCAAATGCATTTACTTCCAATTTCCACCCCAATTAGACTGGTGAGAATTAAGTAACCATTTTGCTATAACAATACAAGGGCTTTCCTGTCTCACTTATCACCAAGATTCAGGACCTCGATTAGCAACTGGAGAATTATCAAATTCCAGAATCTCACTCTGAGATTCTTCTTCTGAGGATCATTTTTATCTTAGATAAAATTTCTCCCAGACCTAAATTCTGAGAAAATCATTTGAGTATCAGTAGGTTTTTTTGGATGTGATTCTAAGAACCTTCAGTAGGGAACAAGGAAATGAGAAAGGAAAGGGAAGACTGCTAATGAAAGGTTCATCATCAAGCAAGTTCCCACCATAAGCAAGGGATCCTATTTTCCAGTGGGGCATTCTTGACCCAGCTATGCCACTCCTTGGTATTTATTCTAAAGCATTAAAGTCATTATATGATAGTGATGCATGCATACCTATATTTATAGCAGCATAATTCACAGTGACCAAACTATGCAACCAGCCTAGTATCCATCAATGCATGAATGGATAAAGAAAACGTGGTATATATATACACAATAGAGTTTCATTCAGCCACAAAGAAAAATAAAATTATGTAATTTGCAGGAAAATGAATGGAACTCGAGACCATTATTTTAAGCAAAATAAATCAACCTCAGAAGGTCAAAGGCTGTATGGTTTTTCTCATATATGAACGCTAGAGAGGAGAAGGAAATAAAAGACGAGTGGGGAGATCTTATGAAAATTAAAGGAGAATAGTAGAGGAAAGAGACCAGGGGAAGGAGTGAAGAAGGAAGGGTAAAGGGAAATACCAGGAATGATATGGGCCAAATCGTGTTGTTATATTGTGTGCACATATGAATATGTAACAACAAATTCCATTATTATGTACAACTATAATGTACCAATGAAAATATGGAAAAATGTAAAGATTAAAAATTAAATAATTAAATAAAACACATTTCATAGATACATACCACTTCAGGAGTGATGAAGCTATTGTATTTACATACCAAATCTTATTGGTGGAGGGTTTGTTCAAGGAGACAAAGACTATTTGGGGGCTTCTGCATGCATGGGAAACATTAACTCCAGCCCTAGATAGTCCTTAAATGGAGAGATATAAATGCTGGCAGTTGGAAGTTGAATGGCCTAGACTGAAACATAAGACCCAAGTATGGGCTGGCCTGTGTGTTATCTGCTATAACTTCTAATGGTAGCATAGCTCTCTAAGCCACCATCATCTCTCAATGAATTCTTGCAGTTTCTTCCTACTTGCTATTTTAGTGCAGTAGCTTGAATGTGTCCTCTCCAAAATTTAGTTGTTGTTATTTAATGACCAATGTGGTGATATTCAGAGGGGGAGCTTTGAAGAAGTGATTAGGTTATGAGGACTTCTCTCCTTATGAGTGGGATTATTGTTGAAAAGACTTTATGCGCCAAGCGTGGGCATGGTGGCACACACCTGCAATCCCAATGGCTCAGGAGGCTGAGGCAGGAGGATAATGAGTTCAAAGCCAGCCTCAGCAAAAGCAAGGTGCTAAGAAACTCAGTGAGACCCTGTCTCTAAATAAAATATAAAATAGGGCTGGGGATGTGGTTCAGTGGATGAATGTCCATGAGTTCAATCCCTGGTTACCTCTCCCCACTGTAAAAACAAAAAAAAAAAGGGGGAAAAAGAAAATAAAAGGCTTTATGCTACATTTTGCTGGCTGACTTGCTCTTCTAACTTGTACCATGTGAGGACAAAGCATTCCTCTCCACCAACTTGGAATAACATAACAGCCATTAGGATAACTGAACCTGCTAGCATCTGAGTTTAGGCTCCCGAGCCCCCAGAAATGTGGGAAATTAATAAATTTCTGTTTCTTATAAATTATACAATATCAGGCATACTGTTATAGCAGCACAAGTGGACCAAGACACCTAACTTCCACTTTTACATACCTTTAAAATGTTCTCAGCACAATGAGGAATGTGACAATAAAACCTAAGTCAGATTATATCTTTCCCCTGCTCAGAACCCTCTGTTGGCTTCCCATCTTATATAGGTAAAAGCAAAGTCCTTGTTATGACAAAGTCCTCATAAGATCTGCACATCTTTGTCTCTGCCTTCCTTTCCTAGAAGGATTTGAAGGTCATATATTTGGTTTATATATTTGCCCATTTTTACAGAAGCTGGGTTATACTAACCATATCTGATTTTTATTTTCATATCTCATATTATCTATTTTGTACTTGTTTTTAACATTTTGTTAAACTTCTGAATCAAATTCACAAATGTGATTTTGCTGAGATATTTACTGATTTTATTGATTGTTGTTTATTTTATTCTACAAGGTTCTCATTCTTTTTTCTGTAGTTTATCTTTTCTCCTGTTTTTCAAAGCAAGGAATATCTGCAATAAAAGACAAATAATATAGAAATGCATAAAATAAAGAATGAACATTGCTCATATCTTTACTCCACAAAAATTATTGACTAGTTAGTATGTATGTTTAGGAGATATTAGTTTATTATTTGATTTTTTCTAGATACATATAAGCATGTATTGTTTGGAAAACTTTTATATTTTCAAATAGTTACATATATCTTAATGAACACAGTGCTATTTATTTATTTATTTATTTATGTAAAAATACAACATAACATCTACCCTCTGACTATTTTTCAAGATCACAAAACATTACTGTGAATTATAGGAACAGTATTTCACAGCAGATCTCTATAACTTATTCATTTTGTATAACCAAAAGTATAGTACTATATAACATCAATAAATAAGAGTTTGAAGAGATTGAAGATCTCTTGAATATTAGTTACTATCATCAGATCCAAATACCATTTTGAATTTTATAATTATTTTTATTGGGCTGTGATTTTGTATGTAAACTATTCAGCAATATGTGAGTAATCTGGGATAAATCTCGCATAGTATGGATATGTTAAGGAAAAATGTGTTGACAGTGAAAAAATAAATTGCCCTACAGTGTTTCAAATTTGACAACTATGAAAACTGTGAAGACTAAAGATAAAGAGTTGGTATAAAATATAAAGAAATCTTAACCTTTCTTATAACAAGTGTCCTTATAAGATGAGTGAGAAGAAATAACTTACAAATAATATAGCCATGAGCAACTCATCTCATCTCTTTTTTCATAAAGATAAATGTCATAATAGATCAGCTCTCTGCCTCTATTTTATATATTCAGAGTACACTTTTTCCTTCTCTATTCTTTGGGGCTGAAATTACTTTAGAGAGTAGTTAGAGAAAATTGAAAGTGTTTTGGAATGTGTAAGAATATAAAGTTCAGACGGCAGTAAAACCTTTAATAACTTGTGAATTATGTCATCTGTGAAATAACAATAGATGACAAACTCAACTGTGGGCAGAATAAAAATATCCTTAAAAAATAAAAGAAAAATAAGAAAAGGCAGTTTCCCTCTAGAATCTTCTTTAGATTTTCTTTTTCTTACAAAGTTTTGATGCATCATGAAGTATAACATAGATGCAATAAAGACAGAATCTTTAATATAGTCTGGAGATCAAGTACCAGCTTCCAATGTGCTAAACATATGTGGATGGTATAATGTTGGGAAGGAATTCTGTTTGCTTGTACCTAGAGTATTTTTTAACTAAGAGATTGATTACCTCTGCTTTATAAATGGTGGGTTTTCTGATAAAGAATTTCTTATCAGAAATCCATCATATGTTATTGCTAGTACTGCCCAGTTGATATTGAATTATTTCCTCTTGATGACTACTAAACATGTCATACTTGAAATCTCTAGGAGAGGTCTCTTGTTTTTCTCCAAACCTGCCCTCCTATGTTTTGCTCATCATGGTAAATGATGCCATCATTTATCTAGATGTGTAAGCAAACTTTGGAGAGTTATTTTGTTCCTATCTTTCTTCACTCCAATTGATGAATACAATACATAAATGTATAAACTAAAATACATAAAAATCTGATCACTTCTCTCTGAACTTTCTCCCAGTGCTCTAATTTAAGAAGGCACCACCTTTCTTCTGGACTATATCTTTGTAACTGGTTTTCCACATTACATTTTTGCCCATTTACAATCCATTCTCTGCATACAGTTAGATTGATGTTTTAAAAATAACAGACTATATCACTCTTTCCATTGCATTTAGAACAATCCAAAAACTCCTTTGTATATTTTGCATAGTGTTATATCATCTAAGTGTTGACATTGTTTTCAATATCAGCCCATCACCTTCTATTCTTTGCTTACTGGTGTTTAGTCCTCTGTTCCACCCGCCTTCCTTCTGTTTCTAGAATGCACAAACTCTTTTCAGCTGTGGACCTTTGAAATTCTAAACTCCTGTGTCTGAACAGACTACTTTTATTCTTGTGCTGATTGTATCTGGTTCCCCATCTTTCTGGCCTCAGCTCTAATGTCATTTTATTGGAGTTATTCCTGACCCACCCTAATTATAAAACCTTGTTTCATTCACTTTAAATTACTTCAAGTACAACACACCTACCTGTATTTTCTGCTTACTAGTTAATCATGCATCTTCCTCAACATGGAGTAAGAAACTTGTCTGTTTACTGCTTTCTCCACAGAGTGCAAACTTGAGAAAATGCCTGGTCCAACATAAGCTTTCAAAATGTTTATTGAATAATCAATAACATCCTCTATAAGATAATCACTCAGAGGATGCTTGATTTTTAAATAAGAACACAGAAACTAGTATTTCTTTCTTTCTTTTTTTGAGGGGGCAAGTACTCGGGGATTGAACTCAGGGGCACTTAACCACCGAGCCATATTCCCAGCCCTGTTTTGTATTTTGTTTAGAGACGGGGTCTTGGTATCTCGCTTTGGCTGAGGCTGGCATTGAACTTTCAATCCTACTGCCTCAGCCTCCCGAGCCAGTGGAATTACAGGTGTATGCCACTGAGCCCAGCCAGAAACTAGAATTTCTATTACCCAATTTCCCATGGTTTAGTTCTCTATGTATGCACAAGTTTAATAATAATGTTTAATAATAAGGTTTAATAATAATGACAGATACTTTGTTACTTCTTGAATTGCTACTACTTCCCAGCCTTTGCTTCAGAGCTTTCATAACAAATATTTAATTTTAGTTGGCTTAACGTGAAAAAAGTTAGCATTGTAGGTACAATCTATGAAGGGAGTGTGAATCAGGATGTACATTACTAATTTGCAGAGCCCTGAGCAAATCTAGTTCTGCACATGCTGATATTATTATCATGTGTGAGGATGTTGAACTTACCAACATTCCTTAGGCATTTTACACCACTGGTTTTTTACTGAGCAAGGACTTTTACTCCATAAATGAATTTTGAAAATTCTATCATAATGTAATTTCTTGGAAATTCCTGGAGAAATTACATCATATAATATGTATATCTTTCATATATTTCCCCCAGTTCTTCAGAAAGTTAAGTTCTTACATACAAAAAAATTATTTCTTATTCTTTATCTAGCAGTCTTTTTCTTACTAAGGAGAAATTAAAGTGATGTGGGAAGATATTTATTACAATAACATTAACAATAGAAGAATGAAGGAAAAAAGGGAGCATGAATCAAATCATTACCATAAATTAAGCTTTGAGCCTACTGCTTGACTCAGAACTTCCTGGATATTAAGATTAAATAGTAAATATGGTTAGTTGTATTATTACTATTGTTTCTAGAAATAATCAAATTAATTACTGATAAAAGGAAAGTATAAATTTGTCACATGGGACTTTATATAGAATTTTTCTGGGGTACTGGGCCAATAATACTCCTGAGAAGTGAGTTATATAGTACCTAGCCTTTTCTTAACCATTGATTGAGCTGAAAACTTAAAATTAAGGTATGTCTAACCAAACCTATTTCTTTGAAAGACTAAGTGTCCGTGGGATAAATGTGTAGATTTCTGGGCTTCTAATTTAATCCAATGGTAAACATTTTATAATTGAACACATAGTATATCAATTGAATGATCTTAGTGCAATTTCTATTTTCTAAACTGTTTAACTTTTAATCTGAAGAAATACTTTCTTTCAGTGTGCCCAACTTGATGCATCAGCTGAGAAATTAACCATAAAATAGTTGCATAAATTGCCTTCCATGGAGATTGAAAACACTGACCCTTTTGTGGGGGTAATAGGGATACCTCTGAGGAACTTTTTTCTCAGACTTTTTCAGAACCTCATCTATAATTAATGTTAAACATAAGAACAAGAGTGCATACTAATATAGAGTATATAGCTATTAAATACAATATCAATATGATCTAATAAAGTCTCTATTTATATTAATGTCACTATCCACTGGTTTAAAAGACATACATTATTTGAGTTTACTTTTTTTAAGGTGATAGCTCCCTTTCCAACTCCTCCTAGATCTGATTTCATCTCAGTCTTTGCTGTATTCAATATCACTGGGGAAATAGGAGAGATGATGAAGGTTGTCAAGACGAGATTTATTTGTTTATTATATCTTATAATTGTGCCACTATCTCAAAGTACTTGAGTCTGTGACTAGTTCTAGGAGTGGTGAATTAATATGAGAAAATAAGATGGAAAAAAATTAAACATGATTTATTTTGGTATAAGATAGACCCTTTCTTTTCTGCATCCCTTTCTCACTTATGCCAAATAGATTTGTCTAATCTAAGCAAATAATAGCTTGGCGATCATACTGAGAAATATTAGATATTTTTCCTCCCCCCCATTTTCTTGTTTATACACCTGTTTTAGTCAGCTTTTTCACTGCTGTGACTAAAAGACCCCATCATAACAATTGTAGAGGAGGAAAAGTTTATTTGAGGGCTCACAGTTTCAGAGGTCTTGGTCCATAGACAGCTGGCTTCATTCCTCAGGACTGGAGGTGAAACTGAACATCATGGCAGAAGAGTGGCAAGGGGAAGGGGCTCATCTGATCAGAAAGCAAAAAGAGATTCCACTGGCTAGATACAAAATATATAAACCAAAGGCATGCCCCTAGTGACCCACCTTCTCCAGGTACACCCTACCCACCTTCAGTTACCACTCAGTCAATCCCATCAGGGGATTTTCACTAAGTCAAGGCTGTCCTAACCCAATCATTTCTCCTCTAAACCTTTTTGCATAATCTCACACATGAGTTTTGGGGGGACACCTAACATCTAAGTCATAACATTTCTCCTCTTGTTTGCCTTCCTTCCTCCTCTTTCTTTTTAGCTCTCATTTATGAAAACTTATAAGAAAAACAAAAATGCCAGACATTGACAAACCTACTTCTAGATAATATACTATCATAACATTATTTTTATTATGACTGACATTTTGATGTTCTTTGAATTCCTAGATGTATCTTGAGGTCAAATTAAGCCTGCTTTATGGCAAAAAGTTGTATCTTCATCATGCAGAGAATAATTACCCCTATTCACTTTGGCAGAATTGCCTGTACAAAGGGTTGTAAAACTTCTGTCCATACATTCAAAGGGAAATTAAAGAGAAAAGACACTAAAACAAAGCACCGTTTTATTTCACCTGAAATACTGGGGATTGAACTCAGGGGCACTTGACCACATCCCCAGCCCTGTTTTGCATTCTAATTAGAGACAAGGTCTCACTGAGTTGTTTAGCACTTTGCTTTTGCTAAGGGTGGTTTTGAACCCACCATCCTCCTGTCTCAGCCTCCAGAGCCACTGGGATTACAGGTTAGCGCTACTGTATCTGACTTGTTAGTAATATTTCTGACATTGTTAAATGCAAAGTCATAGAGTCAAATGCTTTAAAGCTGGATAGAAATAGATCCCCTAATCCAAGTCCTGCATGTTTCATTCATAAAAACTGTGGAAACTCAGAATTAAAGGGCATAGATAAGTTTATAAAACAAAAAGCAGTACAGCTATCTCTAGAACAAAATTCTCCTTATTAATACTTTTGGGCCTTTTCCAAAAACCACCATATTCTTAGTGAATTTATAAAGTGAAAATATTTCTTATCATTTTTATGTAAAACTGACTTCTAGTTACTTTGACCTTCTTGGTTTTCTGTAGTTTTAGGATTTTAAAATGGTAGAATACTGAAATCATCCAAAATTCTTAAAATATTAATATGAAATTATACACATGCCAGTGTGTATGGTGTACAAAATTATCTTGAAAAACAGTAGAGTTCACATCAGAAACACTTTCAATTGAAGATTCGTTAGATGTCCGCTGTTGATTTTTCAGCAGATGTATGTTGACTACCTGTTATGTGTTACTTGTTCTTTTTTCTAGGTTCTGGAGTTTGAGACCATAACATTAAACAAAACAAAACCTGCCTTCTCTGAACTTACATTTTATTGAGGAACTTACAATCAAGTGAGCATCATCCTAATGTGAACTAGATAAGTTACTCTTATATGTAACTGCAATTAATTATAAAGATAATTTCTATAACCTTTTTCCTGAGGGCAAACATACTATAAGTCCATAGGGTATACAGTGCTTAGAATCACCATTTATAAAGATATTGGCTTGAGAAGGAGAGTTAGAAGTATGTTTTCATTCTGTTATGCTTTTTATCACATTAAGTTTGCCAGTTTGCTACTTCTTCTCTAAAGAAATGCTACTTCATTAATTAATTCATTTTTAGCATTTTGAATTTTTATTTTTCCTTCCACCAGTGGTTAGGAATATGTCGCACTGCCTTCTAGTTCAAATCAAAGGACACTATTATCTGAGATCATTTTGGTGACTGAGTGCTTAACCCAACTAGATTTGTTCTTCTGCTTCATGTCACCAAATTTATGTATCTTTCACTGAGTGATGGCCCATTCTAGGGTCCATAGTGTTTTGCTATTACAAACATGGGATCTGATATTTTTGTGCATAGGTGAACATGAATAGTGATGGAAAAAATTCTTACAGGAAAGATCCTGACTTAAAAGCTTTGTAAGTGATTAATTTGGTAGGTATCCTCAAAAACATCTCCGAAGTAGCTGCACCAGTTGAGGTGTTAACAAACTATCTGGGAACATGCCAATTTCTCTGCAAACTTGCCAATACTGTATGTGCCAAACCTTGCCTTTCTTACAATTCGAAATCATTTTATAATTTACTTTTTATTTTCCAATTAGAAGTAAGGCTAAATGTCTTTTACTTGATATCTGAAGAGATCTAGATTCCCTACTTTCTGAATAAAATGGCTGAGTAATTTCTAAACAACAAAATACGGTGGTGTTTTTGTTTGAGTTTGGATACTTCCTTTCTACTTATTTTTGCAAAGGAAACATTGTCAAATTAAAAAAAAAAATTGTTCAATGTTAAGAATACTTTCAGCACATTTCTCTTCCCTCTAGCAAAAATCCTTATTTTGGATAGGTGAATATTTCTATTGACTTTAGTTTCATAGAAGCGTGTGGGTGTTTTCCTTCCATGAATAAGAATGAAGTGACTTCATTTAAAAGTATTGAAAGAAAGACGATGTCTTTGTACACAAAACCGATCTTTTAATTTTCTTGCTGTCTGATGCTGAAGCAATGCATAGAGGCTATGGAACAATGTATTAAACCTATCCTCTTGGGATTTCTAGGAGGTGTTTATTTTCTGAAAGAATTGTATTCCTCTTGCCACACACCTTATTTAGGGGAGAGGGGCTTAGAATCCTTTTGAATTAGATAGTTGTTTCACTTTTGCAAATGTTGAAGCCTCTTCTTACCAGTAATGACATCTGTTTTAATTCTACCATGTTGTTTTGGTGGCAGACAGATAGCTACCTTGAGAACAAGCTAAAAGACACAGGAGACAGATATTGTAGAAGCTGAATGGTAAATCTTTAAACAAACAACAATATAGTTGCTAATATATGGTTGCTAATGTATAGTTCCTCACATCATCCTTACATATAAACATTTATGTCTAATATGTATTAATCATACTCCCTGTGTTTCACAAATTAATATGAAAAATATTCTACTATTCATTAGCTTTAAATGACAACTCTGCTGTGAAGGCTGCTTTTCAATAAAATATAACGGGGTTTATCTCAATATTCTGTGACAAGAAATATTAAGATTAAAGGTAACATTTTGATTGACAGCTAGAAATCAAACTTGAGAACCTCATTGTGGCAAATACAATAACCTGATTCAATATACTGAGGTATCATAAGGAGACGTAGGATTTTGTTGTAATGCAAGTAGAGGAGAAGGTAATTTCTTTGAACTAGACAGTTTGGAGGTTTTCTGCTAAATTGCTAATTTTTACCTAATTCATACTTTTATTTTTCTCATTTTCTGTGTAGCAAATTTTTCAAATACCACATATTAGCTAGATAATATTGGAGGAAAGAACATTTACTGAGTTTTTACAGGATACAAGCTGTTGTGCAAAGCACTTAAGTCGTTTTGTAGATGAGGAAGACCTAGGCCTTAGAGAGCTTGGATGACTTATAATGACATAGTTAAGTGGTGGAGTCACGGTCTGAACTCATGTATTGAACTTTAAAAGTCTTTCTCTTAACATTGTTACTCCAACTCTGGTAGTTCATGGAAGAAGGAGAGATTTTATCAGCTGTTTAAACTGATGAATGCACCTGTCTAAACTTAGGTATATCCTTCAGGAACCTACTGTTTTGAATTGGAGTAGAGAATCACAGTCATTTGCTTTTTTATTAATCTTCTGTATGGTTCAGGGCAAATGACATCCTTGCAATTTTTCACAAAGTGACATTTGTTGAGGTTTTTCTACATAATGATCATGTTCTTTATCATCACATTTTAATTCTCATTTTGAATCTGTGACATAAAGATGGAGAAATTGAGGCTTGCTAGCTGGCCTAAGGGTGACAAATGTTCTAAAAACAGCTATAAATTCAGAATCTCCTATCATATCCATGGATGATGTAAGGTGAAACAAAATATAGCCAATTTGTCTCTTAGAGGCAAATATTATAAAAGAATTTAACTGTTAACTGTGTTTCCTCCAAAGTTTTTAAATTCTTGCTCCAAATCTAAAAAATAATATAGTTTCCACTTGTTTTCTATTTTTGAAGACATTTAAGCTTGAGTTCTCAAATGGGAAAAATGTGATTTTTTTTTTTTGGTACTTTAAGATCTTAGAAAATGCAGTAGTGATGATCTTATGACTCTGTCTTTTCCCTCCAGAGTGGACCTACTTTTCAGAACCAAAATATCATTATTTTACCAGTGGGAGACTTGGGGAAATGTTTTAGGTAACAGAATATTCCGTTTGACACATGTCACCATTATTTCATTTCAGATATGCCTCAGGTCAAACACATTCTTGAGACACTAACTTTCAAATAAAAGCTCTTCGTACAATATACAAAAAGGAATTTGATGTCATGTTTCCCTAAAACCAATACTGAGAACACATTACATTCTTCTTAGAATATGTGTTCATGAATTGAAATGGGCTGAACTAAATCTGAACTTTAACATTAACCTTTTTATTTAAAAAATTTACTGGGAACCGTAGGCAAAGAAATTAAAAATTCTCAAGTGATTAGAGGTTCAGCTTAGTTTAGTTTAATGAAAGTAAAAGAAAGAGGTAGAGATTTTTTATGACATTTTAATCCACATTTAAGTAATGAATTAAATAATCTAGTTCCACCACAGTCAGCCATGGAGAAGAGAAGCATGAACTTTCTATCACTTGATACTTAAATATCCACAATAAAGGCAGATCTCTCTGAATGGCCTGGGTCTATTTCTTTCAACAAGAATTAATTGCTCTATATTTATTTGGCTACATGAAGTATTTGGGTTTGTTTTGAAAGTGTGCTCTATGCCATTTGTTACACTGTCTCTGAGATGGGGTTATGATTCAGAAACAACCTTCTACCATAAGATTTGTGAATTTTAAAAATTCCATAATGTTTTATTTAAATAGAAGATGCTATAGAGGGAGAAATAAAAACTAGTAAGTAATAACATGAAGAAATGTCAATTTAAATAACTATGTAATTAAGAATTTTATTAAGCAAAACCTTTTAGTGTTAAATAGTCTTCCTTATCTAACATAACTGAATTAGAAAATTCTTGTTCTCTCCTTTCTTATAAAAGAGAGGGACAGATATTTCAATAAGCATGTTGCATGACTTATTTACAAAACAATACCATGAAATAGAGATTATTATTTCTCCTTTACCAATGAGCAAGCTGAGGCTCAGTGAAGTACAGTAACTAGTACAAGGTCATAAATATGATAAGTAGCAGAGTTAGAATTCCAAACTACTAAATAAATTTTTGGTGAAATAAATGGATAAACACAAAGTTTGGTTCATGCTTATCCTATTAAATATCCAAGTCTGAGGCATGAGTCTTATATTGTGAAATGGTAAAAATTTATATTTTAAAGACCATCATTCAGTGTAAGAATATGTATACTAACTGGGGAGAGAGAAATCCATATGACTGACAGCTCATTCCCCCATCTGCTTAAGAGATCAGGGTTATAGTAGAAGAACAAGCAGATATCAGTGGCTTAGCTCTGGGGACCCCACCTCAACCACCATCATTTCTGTTCTTGACTAGAGAATTTTCACTGTTTTTTTAGTCGTATAAGTTTTCCTTATGTCCTTGCTCTCTAAATAGGTAAGGTTTTCAGAGGGCAGGGGCTCCTTCAGTGAGAAGGCATCCAACCCACCTATGCTTGCTTAGCATCTACTTCTGTGGAATAAATGAGAGATTAAAGGATCGAGTGTGTTCTGCTAGTTCTCTGCTTGTGAAATTTTTGCCCAATAATTATTATTTAATATTTGTACTATGTAACATGTACATGTACTATGTAACATTTGTACTATGTAACATTGTCCCTCTGTACCAGAATATCCTAGCAGTTTGTTTTCTGCTGTCTTACACCTGATAATCCCCCCAATGTGAACCCTGGTTACTTTGGGATCAGCTTCATCAAAATCAAACCACAAGTTAGAAGAAAATGTTATACACTGGGATTATTCAATGTGAATCTTCAATGTCAAAAAGAAACACCATTTGGTAAGTAAAGGGAATTCCACAAGGAAATTGAACAAGCCATTTCACACCAGTGTTCTCTCCTCCTTTCTCCCTTTTGCTCTCTCACATCTTTTACTTGCTCCCCTTCCTTTGACCTTTCTCTTTCCTTGACTCTTCTTTTTCTAGAGAATATGCCAGAGAAAAAGCATAATGTAAGATAAATTTATTTTTTAAAATTAACATAAAGGCAGCTTCATGTTACCACATCCTATGATGTGATAAAATGTATCACTTATTTGTAATTCATTTAACTTTCTGTAGTGCTATGTTACTTTTCCTCCTAAAAACCATTCAATTCTCTAGAAAATTCAATATTTGGGATCCTATAACATTCCATGGTGATTTGTTAAGGGAGATGTAGAAAATGCACAGTTTATAATAGAGAGAAAGCCTATCTTTTTCCAGTTAACTTCAAAGGGATTCCAAGTGATTTTTTTTTACCCTCTTAATTTTAAAAATCCCAGTATCTTATGAGGGAAAAATCACAATTCATAAACTTTAAAAATATAACTTGAAATGAACTTGTTCACATCTGTTAGTATTATTTTTATTATGTTGAAAGCCTCAAATTTCTGCCACTTATTACCAGTATTGTTTATTAATGCAGTATTTATTGCTACATATTAATGCTTTAATCAGCCAAATAGATTTTCAAAGATTAAAAATATTAGTTCTGAGGAGGAATGGTTGTCCCTCATGGTTGTTCGCTGCTGGCGAAAGTGGAACTTGATGAAACCTATTCTCAAATATTACCAACTTTCAAATATATACATATATATGATAAAGTACACCAAGATATAAGTGTGTATGTAATGTGATTATAACTTTCTTCATGAGAACAAGCATAAACACAATAGGTTGCTATAATTGAGGCAATTGTTAAATGTTTTAAATATGCCCACATGATACTCTACTGAAATAATATATCTACATATATGTCAATTTGAATAAAACCCTTCAAGACACATGTATAAATGAACATTATGGAATCGAAGAGTGACTATTGTATGATCATTTATATACTTTAAAATAGAAACACCTCTGTACTAAATGCACAGAAACTTCCTAGACTTATAGATAAGTAACTATTAATGGTGGTTCCTCTTGTAAAGAAGGACTAAGGAACAGAGGTCGTGGAGGCTTAAATTTTTCATTATGTGCTTCTCTGAGCATTTATAGTATCTAATCATGTGTATGCATATCTTTATTATTTTTAAATATCAAGAAGCTAGTGAAATGGACCATTTGAACATCAAAATATGCCAATAAGTATAATTTGGGAAATATTAACTTGTGGCTGATACTAGTAAAACATTGCAATATAAACCCAGAATTCACTCTATATTTCTATAAAAAGAAATCCTGATTTTAAATTATATAGTTAGAATTCCGGGGGCAAGTTTTAGAATGGCTGAATAGAATTCCATATGCAGAACTCAGAAAAATGGCTTACTGATAGGATAGGTAAGAATGAATAAGTGTTAATGTATGCTTTCTCAGGTCATAGCTGCCAGGGAAATTCAGTTAGGTTTCAGGGCAGTGGAAAAAAGTGATAATCTCTGTTCTCCATGCTGTTGTTAATAGAGAATCCAAACTTCCTGCTCTTCCTCTGGTGAAAGAACCCTTTGTACTCTTGCCCACCACAGTGATCAACATTCCCTTGTTCACATGGAAGTGTCTGCTCTCCCTCTTTTTTGATGCCCTTGTGCTTACCACATGGATATCATGGATATGTGGATCCATTGCCACTGTACTCTGTCCTTGGTCCTGGCCAGGGTTGCTGCACCATCTGTCATCTCCATTCGGCACCTATGCCAGAGATGTAGTACCTAGATCTCTCAGTGTCCTCAATAAAACAGGAGGACATCCTCTTTCTCATTTGTTTTTGAGTGTTGCTGTTAGATCTGAAAGTAATTGAAAAAAACAATTGAGATGATATCACACTCTGGAGCATTCAGACTCTTCTCTTTTGATATCACCCCCTTTTCTTCTCTCTACACAAAACCCAAACTCATGTGTGCCATGAAACTCTGCTCTCAGTTGAATTCTACTAATTGGGAGGTTAGAGGCAAACTTGAATTACTGGCATGCCAGCTTTGGAGATCTTTTGTCAGCCTTAAGATGTATTTTCCCCCAAATAAAATGGAAACCATTCTGTCTATACAAACAGAATGGAGCATGTCACTAATTAATACTGTTCCAGTGACTACCTAGTTGCTGATATTCCCAAATATTATTAACTGTTCCTTGAAGTCCAAAACAGAATCCAGACAACATGTAGTCATGTAACATATTTTAACTTGGATTCCTATCATTCCTTAACACTGTACCTCAAAGTACAAATCACTGGAGTCACAGATCTGAATTCTGAATTTGTCACTTGCTAGCTGCATCATCTAGTGAAAGTAAGTTATCTAATATCTTTGAATCTCCATTCTCTCATGTCCAAGAACTTGTGTGAAAAATATAAATAACAACCATTGTGAATTTAGAACACACTGGTTGGCACCCAGTAAAACTGTATAAAATATGGGATATTGGTGGTTATTACTTTCTCAAACTCATTCAATGTAGCACTCTTAATAATAATTTAAATTATTTGGTACATAGTAATACATAATACATAGTACATTATTCAAGTAATAGTAATTGTTTAACAATGATAATATATAATACATTATGTGACATCAACTATGTATATAGCTAATTTGTTAATACTTTAAATTATTTCATGATTAATAATTATATTGTATAACATTTATAATAACAAAATCTTAGAATAATTAACATTACATAGGTTTATTTCTATAAAAATGTTATTTTATAAATCATATTGTCACTGGTCTTTCCTATTATGCATCCTAACCCCTCTCACAATTGTATTCTTCTGTGGCTGAGATCTTATTTCATGCCTATATTGCTTATCTCTTTTCTTGTAATAACCTCATTCCTCTTATTTCCAGTTTTATGCCCCTCCAAATTTTGTATAAGGCAAGTGATAAATTTTTCAAAATGAAAATATTTTCTTATTTCTCTTTAATTAATTTCTCTTCTTTGATGTTTCCTATTTTTCTCAAGTTAAATCCCAGGCCTCAAAGAAAAACACAAAGGATCTTCTTGAATTCATCCCTTTTTTTCATTCTTATTTTGTGCCACATCTTATAAATTTTTATTCACTATTGTAAGCCATTAGTTATTAAGTGAACTGTGCTCTATTCCATATATTGCCTTTTGCTTATGTTGACAGTTGTGCCTGAAATGACATTGATGCCTAGATTGGTTTTAAGATCACTCAAACTTTATATGTAAAAGAAAACCTGGACAGGGCACTAAATTCTGATATGGGATGGTGAGATCACTAAGGTAATGGTATGGAATAGGCAGAGGATTGTAGAGATCCTGTAGAATATTATGATGCTGACTTTTGTGATAACTGCTAATGTTTTGGTGTTGCTTTGACTCTTGAATTCTAATATTTGTAAATGGGATGTGCATCCTATTAGCATGAAATCTACTGAAGACAAATCTTTATAAATAGCACTATAATCCTAAATTTTACTTATTCATTAGTAGTTGTATCCTTCTTTTGCTAGACTGTAAGCTTCTGAGGACCAGGACTGTACCTACTTGTCTCACTGTCCCTAGAATTGAGCTTGCAGAGAGAAATTCCTAGCAAGTGTTTGTTGACTGGATGGATGGGTGTATGGGTAGGCAGAGGAATGAATGAATGGTATTATTCTAATTAAGCCAGAGCTTTTGGGTATTCTTCACAAACCACTGCTTTTTAACAACTTTTCCATTTTTCATGTTAAAACTTTAGGAAATCAGCATTTTCATAAATAAATACTGTAAAACAGTATAACCACTCTGGGAAATGTTCTGGCATTTTCTTATGAAACTCAACATATGTCTACCCTATGATACAGCAATTCACTTTTGGTACTTACCTGAAGGGAGAAAAAAAGAGAAACCACTTTTCTCTGAAAGAGCATGTGTAGGATTGGTGTTATTTAGAGAAACCATCTGTGCCTAAAGTTTTCTTTATGCAAAGTTTTTTTAATCACATTCAATTTGCTTTATTAATAATGATATTCAGATTTTGTGTTTCATCTTAAATCAGGTATATTAGTAAGTTGTATTTTTTAATAAATTTGTCCAGTTCATATAAATTGAATTTTTTGTTATGAAGGTTTTTAACAATATTCTTAGTACCTTTCTTTTAAAATGATTTATTATATGAAATTATGCATAATAGTGTAATTCATTGTGATAGATTTGAAAATGCACAGAAGTTGTTCAATATCATTCCCCTATACCTCTCTTTACCCTCTGCTATTCCATCCCCTGACTCCTTTCTTCTACCTTACTAGTTTCCCTTCTAGATTTCATTTTCTCCCTTTTTTTCCCTCTCTGTCTTCCACTTATGAGAGAAAACATATGAACCTTGACTTGTTGAGTTTGGCTTATTTCACTTAATGTAATGATCTCCAGTTCTAATTGTTTTCTGGAAAATGACATAATTTTCTTATTCTTTATGGTTGAATAAACAACTATGGATTGCACTGCTACCAACATAGATATGCATATATCACTTTAGTAAAATCACTTTAATTCTTCTGGATTAATACCAAGGAGTAGCATAGCTAAGTCATGTCTTTCCAATCTTGTCATTCCAAAGTCATTTCAGTCTTGTCTTTTGAGGAAAATCCATCCTGATTTCCATATTAGTGGTTAATTTTCAATCTCACAAATGGTATGTAAAAGTTTCTTTTTCACCACATCCTCAGGAGCATTTATTATTATTTGTATTCTTGATGAATATCATCCTAATGTGAATGAGAAGACATTTCACTGTAGTTTTTATTTCCATTTCCATGACTATGAAAGACGTTGGATATTTTTCATATATTCATCCGGTGTAATTAATTCTTTTGAGAATTATTATTTACCTCATTTGCCTATTTGGGTTATTTTTTAAGTGAAGCGGGAGGGTTAATTTTTTTATTTCTTTATATATTCTTTTCTTTTCTTTATATATTCTGGTTTGATTCTCTGGCAGTAGGCAGAGATTTTTCTTTCATTCTGCAGACACACTACATGGTTTTGTTTCCCTTGATGTGCAAAAGCTTTTTAATTTGATGCCATCCCAATTATTATTTCATGGTTTTAATTCCCAATATTTAGTAATCTTATTACAGTGGTAAAATTCTGTGCCTATATATTGGAGTGTTAATTCTGTGTTTTCTTCTAGCAGTTGTAGAGATTCTGGTCTAATTATTTGGTTTTTGATGCACTTTAAGTTCACTTTTGTGCTGGGTGATATTTAGGGATCTAATTTCATTCTTTTACATGTAGATACTCAGCTTCAACAGCACTTGTTAAAAAGGCTGTCTTTTCTCTAATGTATATTTTTTTGGTGCCTTTTTCGAGGATTTTGGGGTTGTCTCTGTGTCTTCTATTCCATTGGTCTGTTTCATTTTATGGCAGTACCATTACTGGTTTTGTTGCTACGGCTCTTGAGTATAATTTGAAATTGATATTATGATATCTCCTGCATTGCTATTGTTGCTCAGAATTGCTTTGGTTAGTATGGGTTTTTTATTCTTTGTATAAAATTTAGAATTATTTTTTAAAATTCTGTGAAGAATATCATTGGCATTGAGATGGGTGTTGCATTGAATCTGTAGATTTATTTTGGTGCTACGGCCATTTAAAATTATTAATTCTGTCTATCCAAGAACACGAGAGGAATTTCCATTTTCTAGTGTCTTCTTCAATTTCTTTTTTTAGTGTCCTATAATTTTCACTTACACAAGTATTTTACCTCTTTGGTTGTATATATTCCTAATTGTTTCTTAGGCTGTTGTGAATGGAATTGTTTCCTGATTGCTTTTTCAGCAAATTCAGTTTTGGTATATAGAAAAGTTATTCATTTGTGTATGTTGATTTAGTGTCCTGCCACTTCACTAAATTTATGTATCAGCTTTAGAAATCTTCTAGTGCAGTTATTTGGGGGAGGGGGGGTAGAAGTGGTCTTCTACGTAGAAGTTTTTACTTTTTTAATTTTTAAATGCTGCTTCAACCTCATTGCTTGTTATTGTCCAGTTTAGGTTTTCTTTTTCTTCTTTGTTCAGTTTTGGTAGATCATATGTGTCTATAAATGTATTTGTTTCTTCTAGAATCTATAAGTTATTGGAATATAAGTTTCAGGATAGTCCCTTCTGATCCTCTGGATATCAATCATGTTGTGACATTTCCTTTATTGCCTCTAATTTTATTAATTTGGGCCTTTGATCTCTTTCTTCTGGATAGTTTGGTTAAGGATTTACCAATCTTGTTTATCTTTTCAAATAACCAACTGTTTGTTTCATTGATCCTTTGTATTTGATTTTATTCTCTATTTGATTCATTTTGGCTCTGATCTTCATTATTTCCTTCCTACTACTGGTTTTAGAACTTGTTTGTTATTGTTTTTCTAAGAACTTGCAAACCATCATTAGATTATTTATTTGGGACCCTTCTGACTTTTTTTTTAATGCAGGGCCCTCTGGCTATGAACATTCCCCTTAGAGCTGCCTTTGTAGTGTCCAGAGAGTCTGGTATATTGTATCTCTGTTCTCATTTGGTTCTAAGAATTTAGACAATTTCTCTCCTGATCTCTTTGATGATTCACTCATCATTCAAAAATGTATTATTCAATCTCCAGGTATTTATATAGTTTCTGAAGTTTTTCTTGCTATTGATTTCAAATTTTATTCCATTTTGATCTGATAAGATGGAAGGAATTATAGAAACTATTTTCTCTTTTTTGCTAAAACTTGTTTTGTGGCTTAAATTATAACCTAATATGCAGACTGTTCTGCAAAAAGTTGAGAATGATATATAATTCACATGCTGTTGGATGAAATATTTTGTAGATGTTTTCAAGTCCATTTGGTTTGTGGCATGTTTGGTCTGAAGTGTCTCTGTTGATTTTATGTCTAGATGACCTATGTGTGAGAGATGTATGATTAAATTACCCACTATTCTTGTATTGTGATCTACCTGAGCCTTTATATCAAGTAGTATTTTTTTCAGGCAATTAGTTGCACTAGTATTTGGGGCACAAATACTTACTATTATGTCTCCTTGTCAGATTATTCCCTTGCTGGTAGTAACATAATGACCTTCATTGTCTCTTAGTAATTTTGGTTTGTAGTTTGCTTTGTTACATATGAGAGTAGTTATTTCTGCTTGCTTTCAGGTTTCATTTACACAGAAAATCATTTTCCATTCTTTCAGCCTGTGGGTGTTTTTGCTTATGAGGTGTATTTCATGCAGAAAACTTATAGCTAGGTCTTGTTTTTTAACCCAATGTGCCAGTCTATGTCTTATAATTGGAAAGCTGAGATCATAACTTTCAGTATTATTATGGAGAGATATTTATTATTTTGTGCTATTTTGATTTATTTCTAATGTTTGATTTGATCATAATTCTCACTTTCTTATCTACTCTTCTAATGAGATTTATTCTTTCCTGAGCTCTCTTGGTTGACATTATCTTTTACTTCTATGTATAGGATTTCTTTAAGTATCTTCTGCTATGCAGGTTTAGTAGTTATGAATTCCTTTAGTTTATGCTTATGCTGGAAAGTTTTATTCCTTATTTTCTCCCAAAGGATAATTGTGCTGGATATAGCAATCTTAGTTGGCAGTTATTTTAAATCTTCAAATAAATCATTCCAAACTCTCCTGGAATTTGGTATTTCTTTTGAAAGATCTAAAGTTATCCTGATTGGTTATCTTCTAAATATAAACTGTTGTCTCTCTCGTATAGCCTTTAAAATTTCTTCTTTGATCTGTGTTTTGACATTCTGGTTTTATCCATTTGGGGTTCTAAATACATCCAATACCTCTAAGTCCATTTTGTTTCCAAGGCTTGAAATTTTTTCTGCTGTTATTTTATGAATAGATTATCAATGCCATGAATCTGTTTCTCTACTCCTTCCTCAATGCCTATGAGCCTTAAGTTTGGTCACTTATGCCTTATATATTCTGGTCATAGCTTCTTTTTTTCTTTCTTTCCTTTAAATACTTCAAAGCTTAATGGCTTTAATGTTTAAAGCCAGCCACTTGTCTTTAGGCTCTGAGATTCTGTCTTCTGCTGTATATAATTTATTAGAGAAAATTTCAACTGAATTTTGTTTTTGATTTATTGAAATTTTTATTTCCAGGATTTCTGTTTGGCTCATTTTCAGAGTATCTATCTCTTTATTGAATATCTATATGTTTTATGTTGTTTGTGTCTGCTATGATAGATCCTCTTTTTCTATTATGTAAGGATCGAATAGTGAACAGTTGTCTCTTTATAATCTTCCCTGAGATGAAGATAGAACTCAGTTTCAAAATATCCAATCAATGTAATCAGTGTGCTAAGTTCAAACCCCCACACACCATGCCCACACACCACAGTGCTGCATCTCCAAACAGGCTGCCAAAGCCATTGTTGAGTTTTCCCTTTCAGCCCCTTCTCTAGAAGTGATCTAGAAGTGATCACCACCATCTTCGGACAACTCCAACACCATCTCAGGTTACCCTAACCACCATCATCTTTAGTTGTAGCAGCTTCTATCTTGGGACATCATCTGGTGGCTGGAAGCCCAACACCAAAGTACTTTTGGATTTGACGCTGCCCAGCCATCATCCATGGATATGGCCATTTCCATCTAGGGACAACAGTCAGGATATGGAAGATTATCACCAAGGCTGCCTGGGAGAAGCCTGACCCACACCCCACACCCCACCAGTGAAGAGGAGTCTCATGCTGTGGTTCCCTATTTACCAACATATGGCTCCACCCAAACTGCCTCCATTTTGTGACACTGTAGCCACTGCTACAGCCCTCCCCACATGGTAATCCCCACCGTGGGATGTTGGATAGGGCAAGGAGGCAGCTGCCTGTTGCAACATCACATGCCACGCTGTGACATCACCAAATAGGCCACCCAACACCATTGTACAGCCCATTCACCTAGCCCCACCTCTTAAAGTGGTTGCCTCCATCTTGAGACACCTCCACCACCATCTTAGGTTACCTCCACTGCTGTCTTCACCATCTTTACCTGGGGAAGCTTCCACGTTGGGAAACTGACTGGGGCCTGAAAGCCCAACATCAAGGTACCTACAGGCTTGATGCTATTGCTGCCATCAACTAGGGGCATGAGTGCTTCCATCTAGAGACAACAACCAGGACCTGGAAAATCATCACCAAGGTCTCTGTGGGCCTAGCTGCACCAGAAATATCTCCATGCAGTGTACTAACATACAGTATCCTGTTGCAGAGGCAACAAGGAGCCTTGATAGAATAACTTCTCTCTCTTTTTCTTTTTCTAACAGCCAACTTCTTTGATTACCCTTTCACTAGTATTATAATCTAATACCTCTATATTCCCACATCATATCTCATAAACATTACAGCCTACTTCCCTTATTCAACAATAGAAACAGTAAACCCTTATGCAAACCTATTGGATTTATGGTACAAAATAACTAAACTCATAATTTCTATTTATAGCAACAAAAGTGTAAATGTCAAAATAGAAGCTAATTGATTTATGGCTGCATATTGGTTACATTGGGTGCTATAAATCTTGATATCCCCCTTAAAGGTGAAGTATTGGTAACCTGCAGGGACACTACAAGATTATAGGGTAGAAGCTTCAATACCTCAGATCTGCCCTGCAAGAGAGGAAGACACATAGACAATATGAAAAACAAGGGAGGAAAGTGCCCCCAAACAAACCAAGATACTACAATAGAAGAATCTATTGTCAGCACAGTAGATGAATGTCAGAGAAAGAGTTCAGAATGTACATGATTAAAATGATCTGCAAATTAAAGAATGACCTAAGTGAGCAAATATAGGCAAAAATTGATCACTCCAAAAAACAGATAAGAGAACAAATATAGGTAGCAAAAGACTACTTCAAGAAAGAGATAGATATTCTGAAAAAAAGTAAACAAAATCCTTTAAATGAAGGGAACAAAAAAAAAAAAACAAATTAAAAACTCGATAGAGAGCATCACCAACAGACTAGATCACTTGGAAGACAGAACCTCAGATAATGAAGACAAAATATACAATTTTTAAAATAAAGTTGACCACACAATGAAGATGGTAAGAAATCATGAGCAAACATCCAAGAATTATGGGATAACATCAAAAGACCAAACCTAAGATTTATTGGGATAGAGGAAGGCACAGAGATTCAAACCAAAGGAATACACAATCTCCTTAATTAAATAATATCATAAAATTTCCCAAACATGAAGAATGAATTGAAAAATCAAATACAGGAGGCTTACAAGACACCAAATGTACCAAACTACAATAGAGCTACGCCAAGGCACATTATAATGAAAATGCCTAGCATACAGAATAAGGATAGAATTTTAAAGGCCACAAGAGAGAGAAATCAGATTACATATAGGAGGAGACCAATTCAGATCTTGGCAGATTTTTCAACCCAGACCCTAAAAGCCAGGAGGTCCTGGAACAATATATACCAAACTCTGAAAGAAAATGGGTGCCAAACAAGAATCTTATATCCAGCAAAATTAAGCTTCAAATTTGATGACAAAATACAAACCTTCCATGATAAACAAAAGTTAAAAGAATTTACAGCAAGAAAACCTGCACTGCAGAACATTCTTGGCAAAATATTCCACAAGGAGGAAATGAAACCAGTGAAAATATACAAAGAGAGGAACTACACTAAAGGAAAAGCCAATCAAAGGCAAAACCAAGTGAAGTTAAAAACCAAAACTAAATCAAAATGGCCAGGAATAGAATGTTGCAGCTATGAGGATGTTTGTGTGATACAATTACCCTGTTGTTTGTGCATCTGATCCAAAGCAGCCAAACTTACTAAGGGAGTCTATGCTGAGCACTTTCTCCTCCTTGCCTGGCAGCAAATATTGGGGATGATTGACTGTTTTCAAACCAGAATTAACTTTCAATATGGTTTTGTTATTGCAGCCAGGAATGAGATAACAATTCTGTCAGGCACCGATGTCTAGCCCTCTCCCTGAAGTAACCAGTGGACTGATTTAGATTTCCTTGTACATCTTGCTCTGGACACCTTAGTCATGTGCTGGAGTAAAATATGAAGAATGTGCCCATATTGTATCAACAGATCATCTAGACCCTTTTGGGAATAGGGGAGATGATGGGACCCATAGGAGGATTCTGCAAGTCACCACTTTCCACTCAGCCCTGATCCATCCCAGTTCCATCCCCATCAGTTTTGCATTATATCACAGAATTCATACCACCAAGTTCAAATGAAAGCATTCTTTGCTCTTCCTAACTTTGCAGACTCATTGATTGGCAGTTATTACCCTATCACTGCCCAGGGCTTTCCATAAATCCATGTTACAGTTTCGCTTCTGTGCCCAGATTCACCCACAGTTTGGGTGTCTCCTACTATACTTAAAAGTGAAGCACAAGCTGGGTGCAGTGGCACATGCCTGTAATCCCAGCACTTTGGGAGGCTGAGACAGGAGAATCACAAATTCAAAACCAGCCTCAGCAATGGCGAGGTGCTAAGCAACTCAGCGAGACCCTGTCTCTAAATAAAACACAAAATAGGGCTGGGGATGTGTCTCAGTGGTCAAATACCCATGAGTTCAGTCCCCAGTACCCTCCCCTCCCCCCAAAAAAGTGAAGCACAAATGGCCATTGGGTCATGGGTACTTTAAAAGTATACCAAGAATAAGACAAAAGAGAATGGGAGAGAGGGTGAGGATGAAAAACAAGGGAAAACTTCAGGGATTTCTAATCTCCTGTTCAGAGATCCCAAAGGAAGTCTTTTTAAGCTGGCACAATTTTCATCAACTCTGCTAGGTAGTGTGGGTACTCTCCTAAGCTGGGTCACTTTACATTATTAGAACGTGTTTTCCTATTCATATTACAAATTCATTCTAGTGGAATCTACTTCCACTTCCTAGGAAAGTTTCTTTTAGGTCCCTGGGGAGAGGCTTCTCTTTCCCCAATGAGCTGCCATGTACCTGGTATTGCTGCAATTTATCCCTTTTATTAATATTCCTTTTATACTAAAAAATAATACTTCTAGTTTTCACCTGGTTACTAGCTCTTTGAGTTGCCTTCAGGCATTTTCTCACAGCCTTCTTACCTCAGTGTGTTGCTGTAGAATTGCTGTTTCAATTCAGTCTCAGAAAGCAGTTACCACATGGTGGGTTCTTTTTGTCTGCCATTTCTCAAGTCAGTATCTTTTTAATGTCTCCAAAATTTGTAATGATAGTACTTGTTTTACAATTAAAATTGATGCTTCATAAATTCTCTTTTGACTAATGAATTTAGGAGCTTATTAATATTAGTTGTCTTTCAAACAACAAAATTTTCAATTTTTTATATTATTTATCTTTTAAAAATTAATCCTTTTACTTTTTTGAGTTAACTTTGCTCATATTTTTTAAGCTTACCTAGATGAAACCATAGGCATTTGATTTATTTATTTATTTTATTTTTTATTTTTTTGGTACTGGGGATTGAACTCAGGGGCTCTCGACCACTGAGCCACATCCCCAGCCCTATTTTGTGTTTTATGTAGAGACAGGGTCTCACTGAGTTGCTTAGCGCCTCGCCCTTGCTGAGGCTGGCTTTGAACTTGCGATTCTCCTGTCTCAGCCTCCCTAAGTGCTGGGATTACAGGCTTGCGCCACTGTGCCCGGCTTAGGCACTTGATTTTAGAGCACTTTTCTTTTGAATTTAAATCTCTTAAGTCTCTCTATAAGTACTATTTTAGTTGCATCCAAACTAATTTGATATGTTATATTTTTATTGTCATTCTATTTGGAAATATCTAATTGAGCTTAGATTTCTTCTTTGACCTGGTGGATTATTTAGATGTATATTACTTAATTTTCAAATATTTTAAAAATTTTCTTAGGCATGTTAGTGTTTTAGGGTTCTAATTTAATTACATTGTTGTCAGGGAACATGATCCATATTTCTTTTAAAATTTATGTAATCATTTTAATTGGTTAGTATGTTTTCCATCATCATGAATTCTACATGTCCTTGAAAAGTAATTTATACTATGTGAATTTTCAATGTGTTCTGCAGATATAAATTAGTTCAAGATTGCTGGTGGCATTGTATATAATATATACCTTTTTTGTATTAATTGCTAAAAGAGGGATTATTAATATTTTTGAAATTCAGTTTCTTTTTAATGTAATTAAAAGGCAGGACTGGATAATACATAAAGAGATTAGCCATCTTTTATTTTGGGGGAGATACTGGAGATTGAACTTAGGGGTACTGGACAACTGAGCCATATCCCCAGCCCTATTTTTATGTTTTATTTAAAGACAGGGTTTCACTGAGTTGCTTAGCACCTCACCAGTTGCTGAGGCTGGCTTTGAACTCGCAATTCTCCTGTCTCAGCCCCCCAAAGTGCTGGGATTGCAAGCGTGCGTCACTGCACCTGGCAAAAAATTAGCCATCTTGTTAAGTTTTAGAGGGCTGGGGATATAGTTCAGTCATAGTATATTTAGCATATGCAACACTCTGAATTTGATTCTCAGCAACACACACACACAAACAATATTGGGAAAGTATGATTCAAATTTTTATATTTTTAAGGGTCATTTTTACTCTGTGATGATATAGTGTTCTTAATATATTAAGCATATTTTTAGATTACTTTTCAATAACATTATTTGTCTCAGGGAAAAATGAAATCTTTGCAACTTTGGAAACTGATGAGTACATTTTTATTCTGCTCTTATATTTCTAGAGATGTTATTTTAAGGGAAAATATATGGCCCAGTACAAAATAAATATCCTATTACTTTAATGTAGTAATAGTGAATACTCTGTTCTATGTAAAAATACTTTAAAGAATAGATCATTTGTCCAAATAATCCATATGAAAAATTCCAACAATTATAATTTAAAATATTAACTATTCTCTCAGTAACTAAGTTGGACAAATTGAAGCTGAGTAGTTAAAATTCTTTGTCAGTTTAATTGGATACTCTGTTTTCTTGGTCAATGTCATTGACACATTTTTGAAACTTTTTATATTTGCAATATTTTTTTCCATTCTTATTCTTGCTACTTTATTCAGAAAATATATTATGTATTTTCTTGGCATTCAAAAGTATATTGAATATTTTGATGACTCAATATCATAAACTGTTTATTTACAACTTGCCAGATAGGTTCATCTTCTATTCTCAGATAAGAGTACACTAATCTGGAAGCGTAGTTATTATATGTGAGAATGTGTTCCTCTGACTTTAATCCCCTAAGCACCATGAGGCTGTTTCTTTACTAGGACTATTCATAATCTGATACTTAATTTAAAAGTAGTCTCAATTATTAGGTTGATTATTTCCCATGGATACTACTGAGAGTAACAAGTGATGCTAAAGCAACCAGATGATTACTTTCTGGGATCTTAAAGAGAAAATGTAGGGAGAAGAGTCCAATCTGGGGAAGAAAGAAATGGAAAACATAATCATTAGAGAAAAACAAAGGAATTGCTGGTCCCTGGAGTTTCCTTAATTGTCATTCATTATACAAATACAGGGACTCTGATGTTTCAGCGACTGTCCTAGGTGCTGAAAGTGTGGCAATAATAGTGACAACTTCCCTGTTTTAGTTCCAATTCCATTCCAAATAGATTCGTATACTGACTTCCCTTTTATTGAGATTGTGCTTTCTTCACTAAAAGTCAAAAAAGCCTAATCAATATATAAGAAAAATGATAATTTTAGTATCATTTTTGGATATATTATAATTATAAATAATTTGACATTTATTGTTTAATGTCATCTGAATCAATTTAAGTGAATTTCTGGAAAAAAACACTAAATCTATGTAGTTTTTTGTTTTGTTTTATTTTTTGAACAATTTTGTATACTAAGTTATCTTAAATCTGTTTATATCTGCACTGAGTGACTTCATGTAATGTTTCCATAGGGTATAAAATCACAAAACAGAGCTTCTAAAATGAATTGACTGAAAAATCAAGGTATCTAAAAAGAATTGAAGAAGGCTGACTCATTAAAGTTTATGAGCACATACACTTATGACAAATAGTTTTTAGGTTAGTTTGATAATTTTTTAAAATTTAAATTCAAGTTATGTTTCTGCCTTTTCTAAACTTCTAATTACTGGAATTCTGATTGGTTTATTCATACTGTTAATCAATTTCCTATATGGTACTTTAAAATTTTCATCTTTGGGATGCAAGTTCATATACTATGCCAAAATGCCTATGCCTTTACCTCAACACAGCCCTGGAGACTGACACAGAAGTCAGGAGAAGATGGCAGCAGAGGAGATGGACATGACATCCACCTATAAACTTGAATGGGGGAAGCACTGTGACATCATTCAAAATAGTAATGTGTTCTAGATAAAAATAAAATTTAACGAATGAATAAGGGCCATAGTAATCTCAGAGAGAGTAAGAATATAATATTTAACATTTATCAATATCTAAGCCTCAGATGAGGGTGTGAAAAACAAAAGCTAGCACTTTTTAGTGCCAAATACCTCACCAGATATTTGACACATTAGTTCATTTAATCTTTTTTACAACACTATGTGGTATATATTCTTTTTAAAATGAGAGAATTATAATTAGACATAGTATTGGTATTTATTTTTACAAAATAATACTTTCAAGGAATTTGATTTCAATCCTCATACTCCCGTCCCTCACCTCTGCCCTTCCCTTATTCTCCCTCCTCTTCACTATTGATCTTTCTTTCACTTTTGCATTTATTTTTTATTGGTATTTTTATTTTGATACAGGGTTTCACTAAGTTACTGAGGGTCTTGATAAGTTGCTGAGACTGGCCTCAGACTTGTGATCCTCCTGAGTCGGCCTCCCAAATCACTGGGATTACAGGTATATTCTATGTATATATACAGGTGAAATTCTTTCTGGTACATTTATATATGTATATAAAACAATATTGTTAAATTCATTCCATGTTTCTATCCCTTTCCCTTCTTTCATCCCTCCCTCTCATTTTCCTTCTACTCTACTAATCTTCCTTATATCTTTATGACATTCTATCCTCTCCCCAACCACCTTCTTTCTCTTATTGTGCTTCAGTTTCTACATACGAGAGAAAACATTCAGGTCTTGATTTTCTGAGTCTGCCTTATTTCCCTAAAATGATTTTCTGGTAGCATTCTTATCTTTATAGATAAACCAATTGAAGATCAAAGTATTTCCATAACTTGGCAAGTTATACTGGAGTCTGTGGCAGAACTGGAACTAAGACCAGGAAATCTTACTGGTGACACCATGCTATCAGCCGCTGTGTTAATGGGCCATTAACACACGAACAAGCGGCTTCCCTCTTGTTTCCTGATAATGAACTCCCAGTGCTAACCTCTGTTTGGTGCTTTGTCCAATACCGACTGATTCTCAAATTTACATTGTGCCTATAACTTTGTGTGCATTCAAGAAAATGTGATTATTTCAGCAAATGTTATGGTTCTAATCTTGGTCACCTTAGAATAGAAGAAATACATTTTGTTTTTGTTATATTTTGTTTACAAAACAAGTATAATTGTAGCATAAATTTATAAAAACTAATCTTATGAAATCCAGCAAAGTCGACAAGCCAAAACTCCACTTTGTGTCTCAGAGTCTGATGTCTATACATAGGTTAAATTTTATTTTCCATTTGTTAAGGGGAATGACATTTCTCCACTTTTTTTTTCTTTTTAAACAGTTTTATTGATACCCAATTGATATAAAATAAACTGTACATATTTAAAATATGCAATTGGATTCACTTTGACAGATGTATACCATTACCACAGACAAAGTAATTAACATATCTCACCAACCACAGAAGTTTCTCTGTGCCTGTTGTAAATCTTCTTGCTGACAACTTCCTGTTAGTGCTTCCAAGATGCAGAGGACTGCTTAGAGCTTGTAACATGTATTTATATGATTAGAATCTTAAAACATTTTGATATGAAAAAAGGGCTAAACTGGGCACGGTGGCGCATGCCTGTAATCTCAGCACTTTGGGAGGCTGAGACAGGAGAATCGCGAGTTCAAAGCCAGCCTCAGCAACGGTGAGGCGCTAAGCAACTCAATGAGGCCCTGTCTCTACATTAAAAAAAAAAAACACAAAATAGGGCTGGGGATGTGACTTAGTGGTTGAATGCCCCTGAGTTCAGTCCCTGCTACCAAAAAGAAAGAAAGAAAGAAAAAAAAGGGCTGATGTAAGAGGGCTCTTCAGGAAGAATTGTGGAAAATACAAAAGCAAATTGTATAGGAAGAAAAAGGGGAAAAATGTTAAGAATAAACAAGTAGTGCAAAAAGTGTATGTAGATATGGGTCTTCAAGGAGGAAAGTGATGAATTACAATGCTGTTAACAGATTTAGCTCTATGTCTACATAGGTACAGGAATGGGAGCCATGGAATTCATTTTAAGTGCATGAATGGGAAATGTGAAATTAAACCATTAGAACAAGAAGCCCAAATAAGAAGACTCTATTGCTCATTACATGTCAGAAGATAGGAGGGTGGTGGCAAAGAATCTGTGCAAAAAAGAAAATATAAAACTTTAGAAGACAAAGGGCAAGAAATAAATGAAGATTAGTTCAAAGGAAACATTTGAAGACTATGCAAATTAATACCAAATGCAAAGTCAGAAGTAGAAATTATAGTGCTTTGGAAAGAGGAAAACCTGTTGAAAATGAATTATCTACAAGCCATCTGCATTTGTGGCTTGTAATAATAAAGAGGGGTTGGATTTATGTTTAATTTAGAAAACATAAAATACATGAAATTTATGTTAGAAGATATATGATAATATGTATAATGTGGGGAAAGGATATGATGATTTTTTTCAATATTCCACTCCCTTTCCAAGTGGTTTCAACAAATTAATTAATACCACTAGATGATAGTTCATTGATGTTATTTATTATCATGGACCAAATCTTATGAAAACAAAACAACTAATAGAAATAAATATAAGATCCTGCATGTCAAAAAGACCAAATATGCACATGCAGGACAGTGGGAAAAGTTTTAATGCCACAATGTATGAAAAGGTATTATTGTTGTAATGCGTAGATTATACAGCACACATACTGTTGATCCCTGGAAAATTAAAAGTTCTGTTGGTTAAAATAGCTTTGAGAACTAGTATTATGTATAACTACTGAGTTTAACATTTTGTTGTATTATATTGACCCATGTCACGGAAAGGGTGACTTTCAAATCACTTCTATCAGTAGTCCAATTCAAAGTAAGAGGAAACAGGGAAATTGGAAAAAAAAATTGACTTCTTTATATCACTACTCTTTTAGGCTTTCCATTTATTTGAGAATTTATTTTCAATCATGGTTAGTTTAGATTCAAGTCGGGTCAAGCTTTCTTACTTAACAGCTGGAGTGACATGGAAGTTTTTCTAATACCAGTCTAAATATTGCCTTAAAAGTTCACATTTATCATTATATCATAAGAAGATTCAATATTAGCCGGTACCTTAGCTATATTGGCAAAGCTATTAATTCAATCCTTTGGATTGTCAAGAATGTTGATAGTGCATTCAGCTTTGATGCATTGTGGCTCTCTCCAAGCAGAGCAGAGCTGAGTTTGCTGCTGATTGGTGCTGGTCCATCTCCATCACAAAGCTCAGATTCTCTCATTCCCTTTTGACTTTGCCTCTCATCCTTGTAATTAAGACTCCTTTGATTTTGTTTGGCAACTCACCATCTGCAGAAAAGGAGGGCAAGCCCAGAAAACTGGCGCTTTCACAATTTCACAGGGTCCTTGATTAAGCTCCGTTTAATTCTGAGAATCTTAATCAAGGTAATTATCTGACTGAGGGTGTCTGCGTCTGCACTCGCTCCTCTGTGGCTTCCTCCAACAGCTGGAAGGTGTGTTGAGTGTGGCAGCTCTCCACAATGGGCCCACTGTGGAGGAGCAGTGTGTGCATTGCGGTTCTGTTGAGCGTAGTCCTGAGTGTATGGCTATATTGATTTGTTTTTAAAACCTTCCAAATGTGTACAAAGCAGGCTGTTTATTTTGTGCCAAAAGACTAGATTAGCTAATTTGCAATAATGTTGAATTCAACCCTTTAATATATTTCCCCATAATTCTCATAATTCTCATACCAAAGTGCACTAATTACTCATCAGCACACTTTACTACTTTCTCCAAAATACAACAGAAAGTTCAACCAGGAGAAAGGCCAGAGGTCATAATCCATTCATTCATCCGTTGTTTTATGCCATCACAGGTTTACTAGATAATAAATATTTTAACTTTGCTGACTAGTCAACATTGGCAGAAAATACAAATAAAGATAACTTGTAATATTAGAAAATGTTTAACCCTGAAAAATTAAAAGTTAAAATAGCTTTGAGAACGTGTATTATGTATAACTACTGAGTTTAGCATTTTGTTGTGTTATATTGTTTTGTCCAAGAAGGTTCACCTGGGGTTGGGGGTATATAGATTTTCTTAAAAATAATCCAGACTTTCCTTTTGATTTATACCTCATGAGTGAATCGATCCACCAGAGCTATTATATATCTTCCTTTTTCCATTTCTTTCCATCAAGGCCTTTAGTTAGTGGGTAGAGAAAAGATGAGAATCTGCGAGTCATGGCATTTCAGGATAGGAAGGCCTTGGAGAGCCTCCAATCCTGCATTTTTCATCCTGTATTTTTTTTTAACTTGCTAACCTCTTTCATAATAATATGAAATCTAGTGAGCAATTATATAAATTTCTCATTAATTTCAAGCTCTTGCTAGGAGTTTTATAAAGAAATTATAAGTCAAATATTTTATTTAAATTAGTGTCATATTTAATACTATAATTTAACATAATAACCAATCATATTCATAACATATAAAAGTATATTAGTTATCTTCCATTTGTTAATTTATATTAAATACATATGTAAAAGTAAGTATTTTTAGCAACAAAGGAATTTAAATAAGTATATTCTATAATGTATTGTATATGGACCAAACATGTTTTTAAAAAAAGGATTTTAAAAAATTGCTTTCATGGCTTCATATTTGGAATTCTTTTACATTCTACTTAACAACAATTTTTAAAAAAATATAACTTCCATATGTTATCTTAGATAATGAAATAATGAAAACTGTTCCAGGCTCTATTTGCAAGCATTTCTCCCATAACACATTGCCAGTGTGAATCATTTTGAATTCCAGTTTTTAATTCTATTTCTAATATATTTATTTCTTACAAACAAAAACTACAAAAGGATAGAAATGTTGCTATGTATCATTTTGAACATTAAAGTTGTCTTGATTTACCATAAGTGAACTTGCTGAGGTGAATTCAGCTTATGTATCTGGCAGATTATCTTGATATGAGTTTCCAATAGAGCATCTCTCCCTCATTTTTCACTAGCTGGTGTGTTTCTGTCTCAGATGTCCTCATTTCTTTAAAACAGTTGCCCATTTTCAGCATAATGATATATGACTAAAAATGAAGATTTCAAAATTTTGTAACAGATTGAAAAAATTAAGTGGAAAATTATGAAACATTCATGGTACATAGTACCTTCCATGGGCAGAAGATCAGAAGGTAGCTGAGGGTAAGGAGGACTCTTGATGTTAATATTTTTTTTTTGAAATATTTAAAAGAAAAACTTGAAACAAATCTTGCAGACTCAACTATTGACATTTCATTGTCTGTGTACAGTTTCCAAAAAGCTATTTCTGAGTTCGTTTGCTTTGAAAACCCACTGAGATAGCTTTTTGTTAGTACTGACTATAAGAAGACAGTTGTGTTAGTTAATATCTCTGTGCTTCAGTGTGTTGCAGCTTTATAACATGAATGTAAAAATTAAATGAGGTAATATTTGGAAAGTGCTTAGCTTAGTGTCTGGCTCTAGTAATATGAATTCTTGGTCTTCCTCTATTGCTATCTCCCTTCACCTTTATGTTTATAAGATTGTTTAAATCTCCGTGGTTTTTCTATCTTCTAGTTCCTCATATGGCTTTTCATCTTCCCTGTACCATCCCACAGCTCATCCTAAGTGGATGCTAATTTTCTCCCCCAACCCAGAAACTTGATAATTGCTTCTCTATCAGCAGTCCAATGGTGACTGTAAACCTCAATTTCTCCACACATAGTACAATGTTCAGAATGCTTCAAAGGCCAGTATGTTCTTTTGTCAAATAATAAAAAAGAAACTACAGTTCAAAAGTTGATATTTTTTTATGTTTCAAACCAACAATTCATCAAATATCCAACTTGACTTTTTTTTGATAATTTGGCTTTTTTTTTTCTTTTTCTGTGTATACAGGGAATATTGGTAATGCTTGGGGGAATTAAACAAGAAACTGTCAATCTACTAATGAAATAAGGGGAGCTCTACTCAGAAAGGCGATGTAATATCAGGATGGTGTATCAAGCATGTATTACATGACTACTTAAAAATAAATCAGGACACTCTATTCTGTGTATATTTTTATACTGTAACTATATTTAATAATATGCAAAAATCCTATTCATATTATAGATCACTATAAAAAGAAATGCTTTATTATATTTCAGTGGTGATCTCATCAAAGATATTTTTTCCTTCTCTCACATTCAATTTTTTTTGTAATTGAACATATTTTACTTTGATATAAAAGTATTTAAATATCTAACATAAGAAACAGGTAGCAGGCTGGGGCTGTAGCTCAGTGGTAGAGCACTTCCCTAGCATGCATGAGGCCCTGGGTTCGATCCTCAGCACCACATATAAATAATAAATGAATAAAATAAATATCCATCAACAACTAAAAGAATATTTTAAAAATATTTTTTTAAAAAAAGAAACAGGTAGCATCTTCTATTGTATGGTATATATATATATATATATATATATATATATATATATATATATATCTCAACACATATGTACAAGATGAAGCACTCATTAAAGTATTGGGGGGATTGAGGACCATAATTGAATATAGATGAACTTGGGTGTCAGTGTTAGCTGTTTTTGCTATAGGCTCCCCACAAATTTGTGAGGCATTCAGTGATAATTCTTAGAATAAGCAATTAAGGTTATTTCAGCAAGCAGCTGTCTCACAAACACCTCCAGGATGCCTTTGAAAGTTGGGGGATGTGGATCAAAGCAAAGTCTCTTGTGGAGCTTCAGAGACATTTATTTCAGCAGGACATTAAAACAAAACAAGGAAACTGACATCTACTTAACTCCCTACCCTTATGTAGTTTGTCCTGTTGGAACCAAGCCTCTGATTTTACCCGGGCACAAGGATCGAGATGATAATGCTGTTGCTATAGCAAAAACTGTAAAATATCTTGGTGTATACTCCAAGGTCCACACATGCTTAGAATGGAAAGAATCACATTTGCTATGATTAACTTCTCTTTCATGGGGCAAGATAGAATTCACATTGTCCTAAGTGACTGCCTTAGAAATTGCCTTTCCCCAAGGCAGGGCTAAGGACAAGTCACAGGGTGACACTCTAGAATTACCTCTGTTCTATAGGAACTGTGCACATAGGAACAAATAAGAAACCTCACATTGCCCATCCCCTATCTTGTCCTCTACCCTTGAAGTAAAATGATCACTCAGTCTGTACTAACTGGTAGGACTCAGCAAGGCAGAAAAACATTGATTTCAAAAGACAAAGGTCTTAAAATTCCCTAACAAAGAATAAAAACTGCAAGGGTAAAACTGTTCTCTTATCTATACTCTGTTAGAAATATTTTAAGTATTAAGAAATTCTATAAACAGAGTTTAATATAGATGCACATTACAAAATGCTGTCAAAATCATGACATTCCCAAG
The DNA here is from genome assembly GCA_004024805.1 of Geosciurus inauris. NCBI lineage: Eukaryota > Metazoa > Chordata > Mammalia > Rodentia > Sciuridae > Geosciurus > Geosciurus inauris. Next base: position 10,763 of record PVHX01012225.1, on the reverse strand, counting down.
CAACCAAGAATGTGAGATGTCTTTTGTTGTTATGGTTTAGACATGAGTGAATTGAGCTGCTATAAACATTGATGTGGCTGCATCACTGTAATATGCTAATGTTAAGTATAAACCGAGGAGTATAAACAGAGGAGTGGGATAACTGAGTCAAATGGTGATTCCATTCCAAGTTTTCTGAGGAGTCTCCATACTGCTTTCCAGAGTGGTTGAACCAATTTGCAGTCCCACCAGCAATGTATGAGTGTACCTTTTGTATTCTTGATCATTGCCATTCTAACTAGAGTGAAATGAAATCTTAATGTAGTTTTAATTTGCATTTCTATAATTGCTAGAGATATTGAACAGTTTTTCATATATTTGTTGACCAAACATATTTCTTCTGTGAAGTGCCTGTTCAATTCCTTTGCCCATTTATTGATTTAGGTTATTTGGTTTTTTTTTTTTTTTTTTGGTATTAAGTTTTTCGAGTCCTTTGTATATCCTGGAGATTAATGCTTTACCTGAGTTTCAGGTGGTAAAGATTTTCTCCCATTCTTTAGGCTCTCTGTTCATGTTCTTGATTGCTTCCTTTGCCAAGAAGAAGCTTTTTAGTTTGATGCCATCCTGTTTATTGATTCTTTATTTTACTTCTTGTAATTTAAAAGTCTCATTGAGGAAGTCTGTTCCTGAGACAATAGAATGGAGAGTAAGGCCTACATTTTCTTCAAGTACACACAGGGTCTCTGATATATAGCCTAGGTTCTTAATCCACTTTGAGTTGAGTTTTGTGCAGGGTGAGATACAGGGGTTCAATTTCAATCTATTACTTATGGATTTCCAATTTTCCCAACACCACTTGTTGAAGAGGCTATCTTTTCTTCAATGTATGTTTATGGTGCATTTGTCTAGTATGAGATAACTATATTTATGTGGATATGTCTCTGTGTCTTCAATTTTGTTCCATTGATCTTCAATTTTATTTTTGTGCCAATACCATGACATTTTGTTACTATAGCTCTGCAGTATATTTTAAGGTCTGTATTGTAATGCCTCCTGCATTTATTTTCTCACTAAAGAGTGCTTTGGTTATTCTGGGACTCTAATTTTTCCAAATGAACTTCATGACTGCATTTTCTATTTCTATGAAGAACATCATTGGAATTTCAATGGGAATTGCATGAAATCTGCATATTGCTTTTGGTAGTATGGCCATTTTGACAACATTAATTCTGCCTATACAAGGACTTGGGTGGTCTTTCCATTTTCAAAGGTCTTCTTCAATTTCTTTACTTAGTGTTCTATAGTGTTTACTGTAGAGGTGTTTCACCTCTTGTGTTAGATTTATTCCTAATTATTATTTTGTTGTTGTTGTTGGGGCTATTGTGAAAGAGATAGTTTTCCTGGTTTTTCTTTCCACTGATTTCATCCTTGGTGTATAGGAACACAGTTGATTTATGAGTGTTGATTTTATATCTGCTACTTTGCTGAATTTGTTTATTTGTTCAAGAAGCTTTTTGGTGGAATTTTTTGGGGTCTTCTAAATGTAGAATCATGTTATCAACAAGTAAGGATAATTTGAGTTCTTCTTTTCCTATTCATATCCTTTTAATGTCTTTCTTTTGACTAATTGCTTGGGCTAGAGTTTCAAAAATAATGTTGAATAAAATTGTGAAAGAGGGCATCCCTGTCTTGTTACAGTCTTCAGAGGGAATGTTTTCAGTTTTCTCCATTTAGAATGATGTTGAATTTGGGTTCAGCATATATAGGTTTTATAATGTTGAGGTATGTTCCTACTATCCCTAGTTTTTCTAGTGTTTTGAATATGAATGGATGCTGAATTTTGTCAAATGCTTTTTCTGCATCTAATGAGATAATCATGTGGTTCTTGTCTTTAAGTTTGTTGATGTGATGAATTACGTTTATTGATTTCCATATGTTGAACCACCCTTGCATCCCTGGGATGAACCTCACTTGATCATGATGCACTATCTTCTTAATATGTTTTTTTTGTGTGATTTGCCTGGATTTTATTAAGAATTTTTACATCTATGTTCATGAGGGATATTGATTTGAAGTTTTCATTCCTTGATGTGTCTTTGTCTGATTTTGGTATCAGACATAGAGTGAGTTTAACTGCATAGAGGGAGTTAGGAAGTATTCCTTCCTTTTTTATTTCATGGAATAATTTGAGGAATATTGGCGTAAGTTTGTCTTTGAAGGTCTGATAGAACTTGGCTGAGAATCCACCTGGTCTTGGGCTTTTCTTGGTTGGTAAGATTTTGATGATGTCTTCAATTTCATTGCTTGAAATTGATCTGTTTAAATTTTCTATGTCTTCCTGGTTTAATCTGGGTATGTGATGTGTCCCTAGAAATCTGTCAATGTCATAGTGATTTTCTATTTTATTGGAGTATATGTTTTCAAAATAGTTTTCTGATTATTGTCCTTATTTCAATAGTGCTCATGGTGATATTTCCTTTGCCATCATGAATTTTAGTGATTTGAGTTTTCTCTTTCTTTTTCTTTTTTAGCTTGGCTAAGTGTTTATCAATTTTACTAAATTTTTCAAAGAATCAACTTTTTGTTTCATCTACTTTTTGAATTGTTTTTTGTTTGTTTGTTTCAATTTCATTGATTTCGGCTTTGATTTTAATTATTTCCTGTCTTTTGCTTTTAGTGTTGATTTGTTCTTCTTTTTCTAGAGCTTTGAGACACAATATTAGGTTATTTCATAACATATTTTTAAAGAATGCACTCAGTGCAATGAACTTTCCTTTTGAACTGCCTTTATACTGTCTCAGAGATTTTGATAAGTTGTGTTGTGATTCTCATGTATCCTAAGTATTTTTTAATTTCCTCCCTGATTTCTTCTACTATTCATTGGTCATTCCATAGAGTATTATTTAGTCTCCAAGTGTTAGAGTAGCTTCTACTTTTTGTTTTATCATTGATTTCTAATTTCATTCCATTATAATCTGATAGAATGCATGGTATTATCTCTATTTTTTTTTATTTGCTAAGGGTTGCCTTGTGGCCTAAGATATGTTCTATTTTAGAAAAGGATCCATATGCTGCTGATAAGAAAGTGTACTCAGTCCTTCATGGATGAAATACTCTATATATTTCTGTTAAGTTTAAATTATTAATTGTATTCATTAGTTCTGGCTTCTTTATTTAGTTTTTTGGAGGATCAATCTAATGATAAGAGAGGCATGTTAAAGTCACTCAGTATTATTGTGTTGTGGTCTGTTTGATTCTTGAAATTGAGAAGGGTTTGTTTGATGTACATAGGTACTCAATTGCTTGGAGCATAAATATTTATGATTGTTATGTCTTGTTGATGTATAATTCCCATAAGAAATATGAAATGTCATTCTTTGTCCCTTCTCATTAACATTGGCTCTCCTGATTATTTACAAGAATTATGTTAATGATATGCTTTTTCTCATTCTTTTACCTTCAGTCTGTGGTTGTCTTTGCTTATAGGGTGAGTCTCCTGGAGACAGCATATTGTTGGGTCTTGTTTTTAATCCAATCTGCCAGTCTAAGTCTTATGATTGATGAATTTAGGCCATTTACATTCAATGTTATTATTGATATATGATTTATATTTCCATTCATTTTGATTTATTTCTGATTTTTAAATTGAATTAGTTTCTCCTGTGATTGGTTCTTTTTCTAGTGTAGCTTCTCTCTTTGCTGGTTTTCACTTTTATTTTTCATTTCTTCTTCATGAAATATTTTATTGAATTTCTTTTTTGGTACCAGGGATTGAATTCAGGGGTACTTGATCACTGAGCCATGTCCCCAGCCCTATTTTGTGTTTTATATAGAGACAGGGTTTCACTGAGTTGCTTAGTGCCTCACCATTGCTGAGACTGGCTTTGAACTCACAGTTTTCCTGTCTCAGCCTCCCAAAGTGCTGGAATTACAGGCATGCTCCACCGTACCGTGCTTGAATGTTTTATAGTGCTTTCTAGTTGTAAATTATTTTAACTTTTGTTTATCATAGAAGTTTTTTATTTTATCAATTTTGAAGCTTAATTTTACTGGATATAGGATTCTTGGCTGTCATCCATTTTCTTTCAGAGCTTGGTATATATTATTCCAAGACCTCTTAGCCTTGAGGATTTCTCTGGGTTGAGAAATCAGCTGATATCTGGATTGGTTTTCCTCTAAATGTTACCTATTACTTTTCTCTAGCAGCTTTTAAAACTCTATCCTTATCCTGTCTGTTAGGCATTTTCATAATAATGTACCTTGGTATGGGTCTGTTGTAATTTTGTATATTTGAGGTCCTGTAAGCCTCCTGCATTTGATTTTCCATTTCATTCTGAATGTTTTGGGAAATTTTCTGATACTATTTTATTGAAAAGATTGTGCATTCCTTTGGTTTATATCCCTGAGCCTTCATCTATCTTAATAAATCTTATGTTTGGTCTTTTCATGTTATCTCCTATTTCTTAGAAGTCCTACTCATCATCTCTTAACATCTTTCCCCCACAGTCAACTTTATTTTCTAGATGATATATTTTGTCTTCATTGCCTGAAACTGTGTCTTCCAAATGTCTAGTTTATTGGTAATGCTTTCAGTTGAATCTTTAATTTGGTTTATTGATTTCTTCATTTCAAGGGTTTCTGACTGATTCTTCTTCAGGAGATCTATCTTCATGTTCAAATGATCTTTCATTTCTTATATTTTCTCTCTGATTTCATTTCTTATGTCATCTTTTACCTCATAGATCAGTTTAACCATGAACTTTCTGAATTCTCTGACATTTCCTCCACTGTGGTGTCAATAGAGTCCATTTTTGAGGTAGTGGGTTATTTGGGATGTTTTGTTCACTTGCTTTTTAATATCTTCATATTGTTTGTGTGTCTACCAATCTATCTGGATGGATCTGATGCTGTAGAGTTTCTACCTGCTGGATTTGTGTCCCTCTATGTCACTAGTACCTCACAGATTCTGGGGGAGGCCCATGATAGCAACAATGTATGCAAACAGTATATAGCAGTAGACTATGACCTTACTTCCTATTTTGATATCTAGTGTTCATTGGTACAATATGTAGGGATAGTGTGATCTGCAATTTCCATCAGTAAAATCAGTACACAATCATGTATTTTGTCTGGCTTGAAATGGAACAATAGATATTGTCTATGCCTTATGCTGTATTAATTATTGCTGGTAATTATTAATTACCACCCCTATTGGTGGTAGGGGTAGATGGTATATACCTCAATTAGTATTAAAAAGTATTAAAGATAGAGTTGAGTGTGTGTAAAGAAGAAGAGATAGGAGGGTAGAATAGTGTTTGCAATTTCAAAGTGTGAATAGTAGAGATTCACTTAGGAAATGAAAAGGGATGAAAAAATAGAAGAATATAAAGGAGAAGACAGAGAATGGAATTTGGGTGTCAGGAATAGAGAAATGAGAGAAGAAGACAAGGAAAATAGAGTAGTGATAAAGATGACACAAGATAAAATCAAAATAAGCTAACCATAAACCCCAATCCTCAAAATACAGAGCATGGGAAACAGACACCTTTGAAACAAAACAAAACAAAACAAAACAACAACAAAAACCCCACAACAAGAAAAAGAAAAAGAAGAAGAAAGAAAAACAAGGCTAAAAATGAGGAAAGAGAAAGAAATATGAGTATGTGTAGGAGTCCTTGAATGAGTCAGTACTCATTTAAATAAAATAAAAGTCCAATATGGAAACCCAGTATCAAAAAACAAAACATAACTACTGCCACATAAACAAGCAACAACAAAAATAATTTTGGTGAAATGTTTAGAAATTAAGAAGTTGTATCCACTATGGTGGACAAAATAGTCAGTGAGTGTATGTGTTCCCTGACTGTACCCACCTGATTTTCTTTTTGTGTCTTCTTGAGATATGACCTAAGCTTGGCAGTATGGGCCATGATTGTGGATCCTTCCTTTTATTGTATTGCTTACCATGTTGAAGATTGGAGTTTAAGACTTTCTAATTTCTCTTCTTGGGAGATTAGTATGGGTGGGCTGGGCTGTTGGGCTGGAGGTGAAGTGGACTGCTAAAGAAACTGGGTTGTGGCCTGTGGCAAAGCAGCTGGACACGTCTGGGTGGCAGGTGGAACAGGACTTGTTGCTGGATCGTAGGGGTCACTGGCAAGGTTGTGCACTGGACCAGGTGGGTCTGGAGGCCAAGCAGCATGCAGGGCTCAGACACATTGGGAGCCAAGCTGGTCTGCACATGTGGGTCCGGGCCAGGTGGTACCAGGACCTGCCAGCCAGTCATGAAACTATATGCTAGACCTTGGGTCTGGCAGCTAAGCAGCCTGTGGGGCAAGTTAGGCCTTGGCCACATCAGGGGCCCAGCTGTTCTGAGCAAGGCGGGGGGGGGGGGTCAGAGGCAAGTGCTGTGGACAAAATAATTAATATAAAACTTTCAATAAAAGAGTAAAATAGTGATTATTCCATCATGGACATATTTAACATACTTCCATACTGCAGGGTAAAGGCAGTACCACACCCTTTACCACACCTTTGTGCATTGTCTCTGTTTCTCTCACATACACCTGAATATTGATGTGAACAAGCCCTCTGTCCTTTTCTTTTCTGTTTATTATACTCCAACATGAAACCAAATCAGCAAGCTCAAAGAGTTTTCATGAGTTGCTTTTCTATGTAATCCTCAAGGGAAAATAAACACCATTTCAGCCATCAAGGTAACCCAAACTCTGAACATGAGGGGAGTACAGGAGAATGGTCCTGACTCAGAACTATGTGGAATTCTCCATGTGATTTAGTGAAATCCAATCTATATTAACTAGGTAAAGAAAATAATTTGCATAAATCAGTTCTTAAAACCTGAGTGGTCTTTATCAATAGTGCACATGGATGTGAGAAACTGCATTAAAGATTAAGTTTTCCTTAGTATTCATCTCCGGTAAACCCCTACACTTTGATATTTTCTCCTCATAAGTCCAGGCACTTCTTGATTTGATTTCACCCTGTATTTCCAGGCATTATACTCAATTCTTCATGCTTTTCCAATAGTGAACTAGAGGCTGCCCAGCTCTGCCTTTACACTTTCTTGTTTCTGACCCTTTGCCTTGTACTGCAGTATTCACTCCATCAGGAATGCTGATTTCATTTCTGTCTGAAGGACCTGGAGTGATTTCCAGTGTCCCAGTGAAAGTGAAAAATATGAAGTTATTTTAATATGTTTTGACCATGCCATTACTGATTTTTCTTCTAATAAGTTCTGTATACAACTAAACTAAGCTTCTTGAGGGACAAAACTATTTTTTATTAATAGGAGTAGTGTTAAGAGAAAGGACCTTGGTATCACGTGGACCAGAGATAAGTAGTCTTTGCAACTTATACCCTAAACTTCTCTGAGCTTGCTTCCAAACCTTTACCTCAGCAATGTATCTTATGAGATTGTGATGGAAGTTTAAGGTGATAGTGGGTTTTTTGGGGGGGGAGGGGAATGGTACTAGGGATTGAACTCAGGGGCACTTGGCCACTGAGCCACTCAACTCCATTTTTGTATTTTATTTAGTGACAGGGTCACACTGAGTTTCTTAGCACCTTGCTTTTGCTGAGGCTGGCTTTGAACTCTTGATCCTCCTGCCTCAGCCTCCCTAGCCACTAGGACTACAGGCATGTTGCCACTGCGCCCAGTGTGACTGGTGGGTTTCAAATGCTTACAACTGTGTTTTGCCCATAGAAAACATTTATATAATTATGACTATTTCACCTCCAAATACCTATTACAGAGTTATGCTCATATTAAATCCTCCATAGGAGTTTAATTATCACATGAATGAAATGTCCTCTTTTAAAAAGTCATTTAAATGTCTTACTCTTTTTTTTTTTTTTAAATATGTGAGAACCAAAAAGTTAGTTCTGTGTGCAGCAAATAAGTCTGCTGAAGCATTCACAAACCAACTGGGGAGCAGCATAATTGGTGACCTGGGTGAATTTTCTCCTGAAGGCAGTTCCTTGGAAGAGCAAGGAAATGCAAAGATATGCAAAGAGTATCATCCAGCTGAGCCAAGCTTATTAGTGCTCTCATTGACTCTACCAGGAGGCCCACCTGCCAAAGCTCTGTCTGGGAACCCTTAGGGGCCCAGATGGCCTCAGATGCACAATAACAGCCAAATGCAGAGTAAACCAGGTCATCACCCTGGGAATGTCCCTTGTTCAATCAGCCTGTCCTGGTTTGGGTTATGGGACTGTTCCTATGAAAAACAAGAAAAATCTTGATTTTCTACATGAAGGAAAATAATCTATTTATGTTCTATGGCATGGAAATATATCTTTTTAAGAATTCAAGAATATCTTAAGGATTAATAGTAAACTGGAACAGGAATTGCCTACCCAAAGTGAACAGATTTGCCCACAGATAAAACAAAATCTTTGAAAATGTTCATGATTATTACCCTTATCCAGACTTTAAAAGTGTTCATGTAACTTTTTATCATAGTTAAAAATAGGTACTCATTTCTTGAGTTGGACATGATGCCCCATTGTTAAAATGGGATAATAGATTTAGATAATAAATTTGTATTTTTAGTATTTTTAACCTTCAATTTATAATGGAGAAAACAAACAATTTTCTTACCACATATTGAAATACAAATATTAACTGGGAACTCCCTTCCTCTTAAAATTTAGAAAAGATCATTTAGAACCTGACTCAAAAATTCTGAGACCACTCAAACATACGATTTTCTGACCACCATTATTTCTGGGCTTTTGCCCACTTCCAAACCCTAGTGAAATCTTTGTATATTAACTCAGATGCAAAACTCTACCCTATTGTTGATTGCTAAAATACTTTGTGATTTTGCATTTACTATTTTTGTCTTTCAGTTCTGGGGATTGCATGCAGAACATTGCACATACTAGGCAAGAAATGCTGTACCAATGAACCATAACACTAGCCCAGAAGATTTGCTATTTTTGTAGGGAGTCATCAGGGAAGGGGGCACAGTGTGCATTGCTCAGGAAAAGAATGTGACATTTCATATTAAACATTCTTCTTAAAAAATCCCTCCAGTCACTCTGTCCCCACAAAGCAGAACATTTACCTTTTCATCCTCTAGCTTTTTGCTCTGGCTCTGATTTTTTTTTTCTCTGCCTATTCGATTCCTCTTCCTCCCCCAATTTTCTCTTTCTTTTTCTTAGAACAAATAACAGCAAACAAACATCTACAAAACTGTTCTTATTTTCTGAAAATCAGTATTGCGTGATGATTGCAACTGCAAACATGGATTGGTTTAAATCCCAGCTTTGCTACTTAAGTGGTGTGACCGTGGCTAAGTCACTTAATCTCCCTATACCACAGTTTCTTTAAGGGTGAAATGAAGGAGAAAATAATTCATGCCTCTTGAAGTAGTTATGATGAGTAAACGTGTTACTATGTACAAGCACTGAGAACAGTGTTTGTATAGATTAAGCAATAAAAAGTATTGTTGTTTCTTGCAGACACCCAGTACCTCATTTCCAACCTCCAATGACTGATCAAGTAAGTTTCCAGTAAAACATCTTTTTCTTCCTAGGAGGAATTCTAGTGTCAGATGTTTAGGGAATATTAGTTTCATATAAGAAATGTTTTCATTCTAGAAATCAATTGTAAGATATTGATGTTTACTATCATTTTCTGCTATCAGTTGCAAAATATTGTAATGAACAAGGAACAGATATTTATAGATAAACTGGACCAAGGTTTAGATAAATATTGTGCAACTTATTTCTAAAAGTTTATAAAGGGACATGCCTTTTCAAGTATAAAGGCAATATCAGAAAAAATAATTTCTGATGGACTGTGGCACATAAACATTATCTCCGAAAGAAAGTGTTTTTCTTGTGGTACTGAAATAAAATTGTTTATAACTCTAGCAATGTAAAAAGCAATGAAGGAGATTTATAGACTTAAACTTGCCTTGGTATTAGTGTGTTTCCTGCTATGAAATGACAAGCAGAACTATTTAATATCATCTCCTGAGTGAAACAATAGCATGTGAATAGTAGCTCCCAGGACATGTAAAAGTAAAAACTTAAATAAAAGGAGGTATTATTTAAATGGAGTTGTAGGGAGGTAAAAATCTGATGAGGGAAAGATTGGTGCCAAATTATCTAAAAGGCAAGACAAACTGGGAATGCAGCCCTGAGCATCATCTGGAACCTTGTTATAATTGAAGTCTCCATCCCTACCCCAGCATTCCCAGTCATGCTCAACCAGGGTGGGCTGGGCCTAGCTGGGAATCTGTTTTAACCAACTCTTCGGGTACCAGTTGAGGTTTGCGATGCATTAAGGAATATGCAATTCTGAGTTGCCCACATTCTCTAAAATAAGCTTTAAAAATGAGAAACCCAAGAAAGAAAAATTAATTTGGCATTTTAGCTTACTTTATTTAAAATTTGCAGTTTCATTTCCTTCATTAATCTAGGCATCTCCTTTAGTATGCTAGCTTTGGGGATGAGTTTCATCACTTAAAAAAAAATCAACTCAATATGGATGAAATGTAAGACTTGAAAGTATAAGACTCCTAAAAGAAAATATAGAGAAAAGCTCCCTGACATTTGTCTTGACCATATTTTTTTTGGATATAAAAGCAAAAGCACAAAAAACAAAAGCAAAAATAAATAAGTAGGATCATATCAAACTAAAAAGTTTTAGCATAGAAAAGGAAGCGACAAAAAAGGCAACTCAGCCGGCGCGGTGGCTCAAGCCTGTAATCCCAGCACTCAGGGAGGCTGAGACAGGAGAATCGCGAGTTCAAAGC
>PVHX01012224.1:27635-60622 GCA_004024805.1 Geosciurus inauris | reverse complement strand
AGCCAAAGGAGTTACTGCAGGGAAGGACAAGGATGGTCAGCTGGGGCTCCTAGCTGGGGCTACTGGCTTGAAGAAGCCTGGAGCCTGGAAAAAGAAAAGAGGCCAGTTGCCACCGTGGGCACCTCCAGGGCAGAGCTGGCCTCCAGTGACCCCCTCCTAGCAGGTGCTCTTCCCTACAGGAAGTCACTTGATTCTCATGCACCTCTTGTTCTGGAACCCAAGCTTTAGGTTCTGGTTCCAACCTTGTCATGTATGTGCTGTGTGCCTTTGGCTGGTTGGTTAATTTCTTTGAGCCCCTGCTTCCTTGTCTGCAAATGGGCAGATAATATGCACTTACTTCAGGGAGAGTAAGTAACAATGTTTCTGCATGCTGCTAACTCAAGAAGTATGTTTTAAAAACAGGTGAAATTGACAAAGTATAATGTGGAGAGTGAATGAGCTCCTAGTCATCAGCTGATCTTGTGGTATTAGCACCAGAAGCATTCCTTGCCAAATGCACGGATGTTATCAGCCTTGACTCTCAGCTCTGATGCTAACAGTTGTCAGATATCCCAGGACAGTGGATGTCCTGGATACAGCAGGATGATAGCAAAATGTTCTTAGCACTGCAACAGTAGGCTAACTGCAAAAAACGTTTCTAGTTCTATAACTTTTTAGTGCACAAAGAAGCTTCTGACAACTTATAAGCCTTGAACAAATTTACAATGCCCCTGCAGTTCAACTTTCTGAGTATGGGACCCTATATAATAAATTTGTGAAGCTAGGCTTGGGTCACGGTTCCTCCATCAGAGTGCAGTCTCCCACCTAGCCCCAGCTTTTTGTAAAATTATCTCTGTGTCTTCTTTGTCTCTGTGTTTTTCTTTATCTCCTGTCGCCCCTACTCAAGAATCCTTCGTTGATGCTGCGCAGGTCATGGCAGTCGGTGGCTAGGGGCGAGGGACTCAAGAACAGGGAACTCAGAATCAGACAGGGAGACACTCTTGAAATGCTTGTGCATATTTTGAGATCCCCACATTAGCAGTAATCACCATCAAACTTCAAGGTAAGGAATGCATATTTGTAGGATCACCCACTGAGTGTACAACATTGGAAATTCTAGTTTTCAGATGAGAAACCTTTATGTGCAAGCACTCAAAGTGACGTTTCAAGATCGAGAATGCACTTTAAAAGTAAACAGCTTGTTCAATTTTAAAAATTTGTTGATCAAAATCATCTTTGGTTTCCAGAGGAGAATACTTTCAATTTAGATGCCTGGAAAAAAGTAGGAGAGCAGCTGTGTGCTTGCTTTATTATTATTATTATTATTATTTGGTACTGGGGATTGAACTCAGGGGAACTCGACCACTGAGCCACATCCCAGCCCTATTTTGTGTTTTATGTAGAGACAGGATCTCACTGAGTTGCTTAGCGCCTTGCTGTTGCTGAGGCTGGCTTTCCCAGCCCTTAAATTCTTAAACTGTGATGAGGAGGGCCACACTGCGGCTGAGAGCTATCAAGTCTCAGGTTCAGTTTGTTCAGCAGGATTGGTATGGTGAAAAGATTTACAGTCAAGAAAGTGGAATGGGCCAGATCCAGTAATGATGTAGGGAAGAGGTTATGCTTGTATTTTTCCAGAAGGTGCTGAGAAGCCCATTTGGGTACCTGAGAGAGCCGTGTGTCATCAACATGGATCCAACAGTCAGACTTGGAACCCCAATTCAAAAGATTAAGGGTTGCCCTAGAAACAGTGGTGCAGCAGCAACAGCCGCCCCCAAATCTCAGAAGAAATGAAAACCCGAGAGAAACAAGCAACCAGCAAAAGGCACACTGAGAGCAAATCCCCCGACTTGGGATCAGATCAAGAAGTTGACAACTGAAGCTCAGAATGTGGTTGCAAGTCAAGGTCCCTCTACGACACCAGCCACCATGTTTGGGGCAAGGCTGGCCATTGTAGCTTGTCAGGTGCATATGGTAACAGGAGAAACTCATTGGGCGTATTTTCCAGATCCTCCCATAAGGAATTCCGCTACTTGGGCTGGAGGATCTATCTATCCCAGTGTTTACAAATTATTCTGCCATGATGTGGGGGGGTGTCAATCTGATTGTCATATTAATCCCTATTGTTACTTTAGTTATACTTATTCTGGGTATAGTGCTGAGACTCCTCTTTGTCTATTCTTCAAAAAACTGGGTACTTACAAGTGCCCCAGGAATATTATAAGATATCCTGTGGTGGTACTCCTGTTGCCAGTTTCCAGTCCTTGGGATTTAAAAAAATATGTACAAATTATTATCAAAATATGTTTTCCTGATTCCGGTTATAAGGATTCTGTCAAATACCCTCTATTTCCTTATTGCCCTAATTCCACCACTTCAGAACTGGGAACTTGTCCTCATTGGCTAGATTGTGCTAATTTAGTTCCTGTAAGACATAATATTTTCCAGTCTGAGTCATATGTCCTAGACTGGTCTCATAGGCTTGATTTAGCACATCCTCATAATGAACTTATAACTCGTGGAATGTTTGTTAGTAATATTTTGACCACAGGACCAGGAGGAATTCAGAAGGATTTATGGCATCTAGCTGCAGCTTTAGATTTTGTTAACTCTAGTCATTTGCTTGCAGATCTAACCAGTGATTGTATCGCTAACCCGTTATGGTTTGCAGGCATGTGTCCAGACTCCTTATATTTTATTAAGAGGAAATGCTAATATCACAAAATGAACAGTAATTGATATTTTGTACAGGGTACTAACTATAATCTCAGTAACTGTGTGACTAGACATAATAAAGATCAAGATATTTTGGGTTTAAACCACTCTTCCTTCCTTATGCTTCCCACTAGCATTACAGAAGACTAGTGTGATTTGAACACACTGTGCTGTGGGACTTACAGTCTTTGGTATAGTTACTTTAATTACTGTGATTGCAGAAGCAATCTGCAATCTGCCCCTGTTGCTCTGGCACAGGACATCCAATCAGCTCGTTTTGTCAATGGTTTGGCACAAAATACTTCAGGAGCCCTCCAAGAGCCAGGTGCGGTGTAATCCCAGTGGCTTAGGAGGCTGAGGTAGGAAGATTGCAAGTTCAAAGCCAGTCTTAGCAACGGCAAGATGCTAAGCAACTTAGTGAGACTCTGTCTCTAAATAAAATACAAAATAGGGCTCGAGATGTGGCTCAGTGGTTGAGTGCCCCTGAGTTCAATCCTGGTACCAAAAATAAAAGAACCTTCTGAGATCAGAAGGCTATTGTTGATAAACTTAAAGCTAAGTTAAATGCTTTAGAAGCTACTGTAATGAGTTTAGGTGATCAGATACAAAGTCTTAAGGTCAGATAACAATTACAATGTCATATTGCTTATCATTTTTTTTGTGTTACACCTGTTTTATATAATAGCTCCCAATGGGATTGGAATAAGATAAAGATGCATCTATTAGGTATTTGGAATCATAACAATGTTAGTTTATATCTTTTACAATTACACCCTTACATCCAAGCTATGCAAAAAAGTAAGATCTTTATGTTATCTCTTGTCAATTTTGCAGAAAAGCTGTTAAATGACCTAAATGGTTTCAATCCTTGGGATATGCTAAAACATTCTGCATGGTATCTCATAGGGTTTGTTTCCTTACTTTTAATTCTGTATTATTTTCTCACAGTCAGTTGCAAGCTTGTCCAGTTCAGTTCCAACACCTTCAAGTAGACATGCATTGGTTGCAATTGAAAAAAGGGGAGGGGAGCCAAGTGTGGTGGTGCACACCTGTAATCCCCACTGCTCAAGAAGCTGAGGCAGGAGGGTCACAGGTTCAAAGCCAACCTCCCAACTTAGCAAGGCTATAAGCAACTTAGCAAGACCCTGTCTCTAAATAAAATATAAAAAGAGCTGGGGATGTGGCTCAGTGGTTGAGTGCCCCTAGGTTCAATCCCCAATACCAAAAAATTTAAAAAAAAACTAAATAAAGATTAAAAGGAGGAGATGTGGAGAGTAGATGAGCCTCTGATCATCAGCTGATCCTGAGGTGTCAGCAAAAAGCCAAGCCCAGGAAACATTCCTTGCCAAAGGCGAGGGTATTATCAGCCTTGACTCTCAGCTCTGATGCTAACAGTTATCAGATGTCCCAAGACGATGGGTGTCCTGAGTACAGCAAGATGATAGCAAAATGTTCTTAGCACATTGGGGCTGGGGCTGTAGCTCAGTGGTAGAGCACTTGCCTCACAAGTGTGAGGCACTGGCTTGATCCTCAGCACCACATAAAAATATTGTAACCATCTACAACTTAAAAATATTTTTTAAAAATGTTCTTAGTACTGCAACAGTAGAATAACTGCAAAAAACATTTCTAGCTCTGTAACTTTCTAGCGCACAAAGAAGCCTCTGACAACTTACAAGCCTTGAACAATTCACAATACCCCTGCAGTTTAACTTCCTGATTAGGAGACCCTATATAGTAAACCTATGGAGCTAGTTCTGGGTCACAGTTCCTCCATCACAGTGCAATCTCCCATGTGCCCCAGCTTTTTGTGAAACTATCTCTGCATCTTCTTTGTCTCTTTCTTTATCTCCCATTGCCCCTACTTGAAAATCCTTTGTTGATGCTGTGCGGGTCCCGGCAGTATAATGTACCATGTTAATAGTGAACAGCTCCATGGCATTTAGTTCATTTACAATGTTGTACAACCATCACCTCTGATAGCTCCAAAACATTTTTGTCAGCCCAAAGGGGACCCTACATTCATTACACAGTTGTTCCCTATTTCTCCTTCCCCCAGCAAGGGGACTCTGTCACAGTTCTAGTTCCTAATTTCTGAGTCCCTCAGTCCCTATACTGATCAAATTGCCTTCCAAGCTTTGTTCAAATTCTGGACAAGGCTTTTGCTAGTGTGAGGCCACCATCTCAGGGGATATTTTGGGAATTGCTAGCTTAAGTAACACCATTAATTGAGAACCTCTGAAAGCAGCCACTCTGGATCCATGACTTTGTCTAATCTTTATGAGGCACTTCTCAGTAACTAGAAAAATCTCAGCTGGAGGAAATGACATTTTAAAAGAGTTTTAAATGGAGATATAATTTGCAGAAGACAAAATGCCTCCTTTGAATGTACAGCATTATGTGTTTTCACAAAAACATGTGGTCACACAGCCACCAGGACCACCATAATCAAGGCATACAGCGATACATCCCCCTAAAACTTCTTTCCTTTGTAGTCACCTCCTCCCCATCTCCAGTCCCTAGAAGGCACCAGTAGTTTTGCCTTTTCCAGAATATCCTCTATATGGGCTCAGTATTGAGATGGACTTCTTTTACCCCTCATAATGCATTTGAAATTCGTCTACATTGTTGCACATACTGACAGTTTGTTTCTTAATATCACGGAGTAGTCTTCCATTGCATCCATGTATGGCTGTTCGTTAATTAATCAGATTCAGGATATTTGGGCTGTCTCTAGTTTGGAGCATCCATGAACAAAGCTATGAAAACATTCACATACAGGTTTCTGTGGAAATATAAATTCCATTTCTTTACGCAAATACCTAGGAATGGGTTTCTGGATTGTCAGAAAGGTATATGTATATAAGAAACTGCCAGACCGATTTCCAAAGGGATCGTACCATTTTGCATTCCTAGCAGCTGGAGTGCACACCTGAAAAAAATCTTTAATTTTTTTCATTTGTTCTTTTTAGATATACATGACAGCAGAGTGTATTTTGACATATTGTACTTATATGGAGTATAACTTATTCCAACCAGGATTCCATTCTTGAGGTTGTACATCATATGGAATTTCACTGGTGTGAAAAAAATTTTAAATGTGATGCTAAGAATAAGGCACTGCGCGCTCGTTACGCTGAGCACTTTATACGCATCATCTCATTTGACTCTCACAAACTCCCTTTAAGGTCTTGTCGCTATCCATTTTAATGAATTTGGGAACAGCTTCAGAGAGGTTGTCATTTTCCCAAGGCGCACAGCGAGTCCAAAGTCCCATCTGCTGAGCATCATAAGCTCTGCGGATGAGTCGTGGCTCATGAACGCTCCTGGCAGCCAGCAGGTGACTCACGAAGGCGGGGTTAACCGAGTGGTCTCCCGCTGCAATGCCAGCCAAGCTCAGGGCTCAGGCAGCGAAACAGACCGTGAAACCCCGCGCGCCCCCGTCACGCCCCCGCCGCGGGAGGGTCCAGGCTGAGGATTGGCTGCTGGGGAGGGGGTGGAGCTCCTAGCTATCGGTGGGCGGGGCTAATCTCTGGCGGTAAATACCGCTCCACATGGCACTGAATAGCGGGGGCGGGGTGCGGAGGGCGCAGGCGCACTGAGGGCGGGCGCCCGGTGCCTCCGCGGCCCCGCTGGCCAATTCTCGCGAGAAGATTTTGGGGGCGGGACCTCGGCGCCGGGGGCGGGGCTGTGCCTAGGGAGGGTCAGCTAGTCGCCCGGCGGCGGCGGTGAAAGGAAAGGAACGCAGGGACGAGGTGAGGAAAGGAGCGCGGGGCGAGGGCGTGGGACGGAGCGTGGGGCACTCGGCTTCCAGGCGGGGACGGGCCGGGGTCCCGCGAGCGCGGTGCGCTCTGGCCGGCTGAAGGCGTGGGGCGGTCCTCCCCGCCCGGCCTTGGCAGGTCCGGCGTGGCCCGGGTTCGAGTCCCTGTACCGGCCCGCTCTGTGACCTTGGACCGGCGCTCACCCTCTCTGAGCCCTTTGCTTGCAGGGTACTGGCCTGCAGGATGCGCGGAGGAAGCGTGTGGCTGCCGCTTCCCCTTCCCATCTGCAGGCCACCTCTCCTCCGGGGACCGAGCTCCTGGTCCTGCTGGCGTTAGCAGTTTTGTTCTTTGGCTGCTTGGGCATCTGCGAGCAGAACCAGTAATTGTTGAGTGATGACAAAGGTGCTGCAATGTCCCGCGGAGCCCTTCCAGAGGCGCCCTGGCGGTGGTCATTGTGCGTTGCCCCGCGGGCCAGGAGCATCCCCAGGCAGGGACTGGGCTCCCACCCAAGCCTGCCGGTCCACACCTCACCTGAGAGCGCGGGTGGCTTCCTGCCCCAACTCCGCTTCGTTCTCGCTGCGTGCAGGCCAGCCGCAGCGCAGACCCTAGCTCCAGGCGGTGGTGGAAGAGCATCACTTAAGTGACCCTTTGCTCCAGACGCATCTCCCAGCCTCTTCAGGGAGAGGAAGCCATGCATTAGTCGCTAACAGTAGGACCTATCTTCTCTTTGGGCTCATGGCCCAAAGACATCACTGGCAAGCCCTTGGCCCGCACAGAGGTTCTGTCTGGCAGGGAGCACAACAAGCTGTAGTGTTTTCATAATTATTAAATTATTTTATAATCTGACACCGTAGAGACTGGGAAGACCCGGGATGAATAAGAACGTGAATTTCAGGCGTCTGTCTGCGAGTGCCCTGCATTGTTACCAGTGCTCTGGGTGTCTGGGAGCAGCTTTCTGTGCTTTCCCTGCCCCCACAGCAGGACCGGCTTAGCCTGGGTTAGCCCTTTGCTGTGAACATCTTGTGTTGGGAATGAGTCAGGGCTGGTGTCTGGGTGAAAGGAGAGAAAACAAGGATAATTAGTTAATTGCCACAGGGAATGCCTTTCTGTGGACTTGAAGTGTGTCTGCCAGGAACGGCAAGAGGCTTAATTTCCTTGCAAATGAGTGGATAGGACTTTGGGCTGAGGCTTGCCGGCCAGCAGTGACTGCTCACGCCGGTGCACCCCATATTCATCAGTTCAGCAAACATGTTGAACATCTAGTCTCGTGCAAGATACCAAGTTGGGCTGGATACTGCACATCCACGGGCCTTGCCCTGGGCTGGCTGCTATGGTCAGCCTGGAGATAATGCAGGGTGGCTGGTGCTACAAGCCACACATTGGCAGAGTGAGGGAAGAGGGAGCAGCTCAGCTTCGTGGTTGGAGTTGAAGTTTTCCACAGTGGAGAGGGCCTTAAAGGATGAGTTTGGGGAGCACGCTGGCGGAGGCAACAATGCAGGCAGAGACGTGGAAGTGGAAATGTCTGGGAGATGGGAGGTGCTGTTTTGCCTGGAATGGGGATTGGGTGGAAGGATAGGTTTCTGATTGTGAGGGACCTGGAAAGCTAAGCTGGGGAGTTTGAGTTTTGATGTCCTGGGAGATGAGCAGTTGAGGTTTGGGGTGGAATATGATTGGATCTGTGTTTCAGACAGCCTAGTAATACTAGTGGAAATAGGGACAGTGGATTTGGGGCCTGGGGAGATGCAGCCTGTTGGGGTAGGGTAGGCTTATGGGGAGAGGTTGAAGACAGTGGCTGAGTGAATGGGGGGCTGAAAGAAGCAGGAGACTCCCCTGGATGGTGGTGTCTTGTGGGATGTGGGGAGAGGCAGAGAGAAGGCAGAGGTAGCTACGATTTCTTGAATGGGCGCCAAGGGCATTGTTGGTACCTTTGATGAGGAACTGCTGGAGCGGGTTGGGAGAGAGGAAGAGGAAAGCACATGTGGTTTTTAAACTTGGAGAATCTGTGGTATTTGCGGGCCATCTGGGATGAGGTGTGTGTGATCAAGTTGGGATCCTGGGGAACACCAGAGTGAAAAGGTAGAGGGTGGAAAAGCAGCCCATTGCTGGGCTGACTGTGGCCATGCAGTTCCCTGTCACTTCTGCACAATTATCAAGGCTGGTGGGCGATTCTCTTCTAGAGAGCCCCAGAGCTGAAGGTGTCATAGGTAGAAAAGAGACTGGTTATTGATAATTCTGAAACAATGCAGGCAATCTCTAATTTTAAAATCTTTAGTTTCAAGTTTTAAATTCTTTCTCTTCATAAAGTAGCTGTAAGCTTCACACCCAGTTGCCGGCTCTAGTCAGGGCTGGTGGCTCTCCAGTCACTGGCCCACAGATGGGCCTGAAGATAACTGACTTTCTAACTCAATACTTCCTGCTGTTAACCAAGGAGGTGGTTTCTGTAACTATTTAGAAACTTTAAAACTATTTCAGACAAGAATGGGAAACCAGGCACCACTGAGAATGGGGTGGGAGGAAGGGGGAGGTGCACTAATATTCAGAACACATTAGGATGCCACAAGAAAGCTCCAGAACACTACCAGTGGGTCTTTCCCTCCAGGCAGGAGGATGGCTGAGTCTCTGGGGAATCTGAGCAGCACAACAGAAAAGAACTAAAAATATCAACAAAGGAGGATCCTGGCAAGAAGGCTTGGTTAGACCACTTACTAACAAAGCTCACAATTAATGACCCTCTCTTAGTGTTCAAAGCATCTAGGTTCTTTACACTCATCCCTGAACTGTGAACAGCTAACCATGGACACCTGAAGAAGCACTCTAGCTGGGCATGGTGGCACAAGCCTGTAATCCCAGCACTTAGGGAGGCTGAGACAGGAGAATCGCGAGTTCACATAAAACACAAAATAGGGCTGGGGATGTGGCTCAGTGGTCGAGTGCCCCTGAGTTCAATCTCCAGTACAAAAAAAAAAAGAAAAAGAAGCACTCTGATGTGGGAGCCTAGGGTGGGACACTCACTTGGGGCAGCAGGGAATGTTCAGGAAGGACACCTGGGAAGCAGACTGCTCTGGCTCTGCAGTGAAGAGACGATATTGCAAACACAGACAAGAACAGAAATTTTTACCAAAACAAAGGAGTGGTTCAGAGATCCAAAATGAGAACCCTTGGATATAGAAAATGACAGTGGAAATAAGATACCCAGTTTGCAAGTGAAAAATAAAGGTGAGAAACTCTCTCAGAAAGTAGAACAGAAAAGCAATGAGATGGAAAAATGAGAGAAAAAGGAAGAAAATCAAAGAATCAGTTCAGGAGACTGACAGCTGAGTGAGTTTCAGCAAGAAAGAATTGAGAAAAGAGCATGAAATCATTCACAGAATAATTTCCAGAACCCACATACTTGCTGGACTGAAGGGGCTCCAGTGCCCAGCACTGAGGATGAGAGCATAGGTGGCCCTGGCATGCAGGGCTCCTTGTCCCTGGCCTGGGCAGTAAGGATCTGGGAGGTGAGGGATGCTGTCTCAGGCAGAGACTAGTAGAAGTTTGGCATGCAAGGGGTTTATCTGAAAGTGCATGTGACACCGTCAGCTCCAGAATTTGAGTGATTAGTGAGTTGGAGAAAGATCCTTGAGGCCCCCTCCAAGGCACCCTGTTGTGAGTTTTCAGAATGCTGGGACAAAAAATACTGTGGTAGCTTCTAGCAATAAATAAAAAAATTAAATAAATAAAATAGACCATAGACAGGTCCCCACTCACCAAGAAGCACAGTGGCTTTGGACTCCACAGCAACCTTGGAAACACTAGAAGATCAAAGAGCCTCGCTTTTAAAATTCTGAAGGAAAACATTGTCAACCCTGAGCTGCATCCTCAGGGAAGGGAGGGTAGAACTGACATCTCCAAGCAATCTGAACTTCAAGGAGGTGACTGGCCAACATGCCATCCCCACATGAGGTGGTGAGCCAGAAAGAGAAGGGGGTGGGGACACAGCATTTTCTTGGGGAGAGGCTGAAAAGAGCCCAGTTGCAGGCAGAGTGGGGCCTGGTGCCGGCCAGCTCTGTGGGGGTCGATGTCCCTGCCCAGAGCGGCTCACAAAGCTCTTTGAAAGGACTTTTTTTTTTTTTTTTTTTGAGAAGATGAAATTAACAGGACACCTGATGCACTGGAACATCTGCAGAGGAGATTTAAACATTGGCAGAGTTGGGGCTGGATTAGTGATAAGTGCATGGAGAACAAAGCAAAGGAAAACACAAGACAGTTATTAGTTCCTGGGAAAATAAACTGTTGTGTAGGAAAAGAAAAATAATTACGGTGTAAGCTGTGAATAGTCTCTCCACACATTGTGGGTAAACACTCACTGCTACTCTAATTGGAATGATATGCCTGTGTGGGGACCAGGTGGGGAGGGTGTGGCACAGCATATGAAGGGTCACTAGGGGGAAGGGAGCTCTGTTCTGGCCTGTGGTGGGAATTCAGTCCCTAAACAACAACCAAGTGGTAGCTCCCAGGCATGTCATTGAGAAGTAGGAGTCACACACTTAAGAGCAGATTAGCTGGTGAGGATGGGGGAAGGAGGGAAGGCTGAAGGCCTGCTGTGCTTCCTAAGAAACTCCCCCAGCATAATTTAACCCCTTGAGGGATGTGCATCTACAACGCTGCCACAGTGCAAAGGGTCTCTGAGCAGCACCTTGCTTTGGTGGAGCCGGAGACCAGTGCTTTTGTGCACAGCCCCTTCTTTTTTTAAAAATTATTTTATTTATTTACTTATTTTTACATGGTGCTAAGGATCGAACCCAGTGCCTCATGCATGCTAGGCAAGTGTTCTTCCACTGAGCCACATACAGCTCCAGCCGCACAGGCCCTTCTTTTTTTTTTTGGTACCGGGGATTGAACTCAGGGGTACTCGACCACTGAGCCACATCCCCAGCCCTATTTTGTGTTTTATGTAGAGACAGGGTCTCACTGAGTTGCTTAGCACCTCGCCTTTGCTGAGGCTGGCTTTGAACTCGCGATTCTCCTGTCTCAGCCTCCCTGAGTGCTGGGATTACAGGCGTGCACCACCGCGCCCAGCCCCACAGGCCCTTCTTAGCAGGCAGAATTGACTTATTCTCATTTCCTCTTTGTTATTGTCCCTGTTCTCTCGTATCCTGTCTCCAGTCCATGGACGCTTGTCAGAGAATTGGTGCTTCCTTTTTTATTTTTAGCCATTTTTGCTGCTTTTAATGTTTTGTGAAGGCATTTGTCAACGGAACCACAGGTAGAGTAGTAATGAGCCCTCTTCACCTGCCACTGGTTTCAGAAATGAGCAGGGTCAGGGGTGTTTGTTTTTATTAGCACAACACGTCCTTGAGCACCTACTGTGTGTGAGGAACTGCCCAGGGTCTTGAGGACATAGCTGTGACAAGGAGGAAGAGACCTCCCTCCTGAAGTTTCTGTTTTGTGCAGGTGACGACAGGAAGCCGACAGATGTGATTAGGACCTGAGGTGGGGATGATGCTGTGGAGAAGCAGGAGCTAGGGCCACAGGATGGGGCCAGGGGCTGCTTGCCTTGGGATGGCCAGGGAAGGTCTCACCACTAGATGAGCTTTGGGATTCCTTGGGGCAGGAGCCATCCAGCCCCAAGTGCAATGGTCAGTGCAGAGGCCACAGTAGAAGCCTGCCCTCCTAAGCAGCTGATAAGCAACAAGGAGACCTTGACTGTGGTCAGCAAGGAGGTCAAATGTAGGAGATGAGATTCCTGGGGTGCTGGTCACAGCCACTGGAAGGGCTGTAAGTGGGAAACCAGGGGATTCCAATGATTGTAGGATTTTTTTTTTTTTTTTTTGTACCTGGGATTGAACCCAGGAGTGCTTAACCACTGAGCCACATGCCCAGCGCTTTTTAGTTTTTATTTTGAGACAGTCTCACTAAGTTGCTTAGGGCCTCACTAAGTTGCTGCAGCTGGCTTTGAACTCACAGTTCTCCTCCTCAGCCTCCCGAGTGGCTGGCATTACAGGCGTGCACCACCATGCCCGGCTGATTGTGGATTCTGAGCAGACATGATCTGGGTTTTCCCAGGATAGCCATGGCGTTCAGGTTGATCACAGGGCAGGAGGGCAGAAGCAGGGAGGGGTCAGAGGCTGATGCAGCAGTGTGAGAGCTGATGGTGGCTCAGACCAGCGAGCATGTGAGCTGCTAGTGGGCTGAGAGAGGGTAGAATCTGGGTAGGTTTTGCAAGCAAGTCCCCAAGCATGTTGTTAAGCTTATCATGATGAAGTGTCTTATTATTTTCCTTTGAAATAATTTCTTTGAATTAACTTAATTCTTGTAAATGAGTTTGTCTTTTGGATCATGCAACAACTGTTTTGAGTATTGTGTGGAACAAACAAGATACAGTGGATATGATTCCTGTCTTCTGAGAACTCAAAATCTGGTTTGGGAATATCAGGCTGGTAGAAATGTGTTAAAATCTCATCCACTTGTAAGATGGCAACTGAGAACTTGGTGATCAGGGAAGAAAGAGCTCAGCATGGGCTGATAGCCCATGTGCCTGGGGCCCAGCCCTGTGGGGAAGTCACTTTATTTCAAAGGCCAGATCTGTACTCCATTTTCATTCAGGTCTTCCAGGACATGAATTAATGTTCTGTTTTCATGAATATGAGCATTTATTACTTATTTTTATTAGTATGTACTGTCAGATTTAGTTTGCAGGGTTAACTGAACACAAATGAAGTAATTTTACAAGCAAATAAACCATCATCATGGTGAAATCTGTCTTCCAATGGGGTTATGCAGCTCACAGTGTAAATTGCAGGGCTGGGCCCCTCGGGGTGTACAGAGCGTACGTGTTGACACCAGTAATAGAAACTTTCCACAGCAGTGAGAGCTGCAGTGGCTTATTTGTCTTATATAATGTTTGTTAAGCTGGAAGAGCAGTAAGTACTCTCTCATCTTTTTGCCACTAGCATAAATAAATAAAATTTGAAACATTCTTGGATTTCTCAATGAAAATCATGTCATTTGATTTAATGCTCAAGAGCTTGGCTATTTGGACATGAAGGAGCTAATTCCCTCAGAAATAAAGGTAATAAAGAGCTGAATGTCTAATAATTCTGCATCATTTATACCATAGAGGCCAGGCAAGCACAGCGGTTGGGACAATTGGCTGTCAGACCAGTGGCCAGAGTTCAGGTGCCAGCTTGCTTGCTATCTCTGAAAATTTGGGCAAGCTCTTTTTTTTTTTTTTTTTTTGCCCCAATTTTATCACAATAATTGTGAGTATTAAACAAATTAATATGTGCAAACTTCTTAGAATTTTTATTTATGTATTTTTGCAGTGCTGGGGATGGAACCAAGGGCCTTGTGCATGCCAAGCAAACAGTCTTCCCTGAGCCATACCCCCTACCCTAGTTCAGCTCTTCTTAAAAAATGTTGGCTATTGGGGCTGGGTTATGGCTCAGCGGTTGAGCGCTTGCCTTGCATAGGTGAGGCACTGGGTTCGATCTCAGCACCACATAAAATAAATAAAGATATTGTGTTCATCTACAACTAAACAAAATATTTTAAAAAAATGTTGGCTATTATTGTTATAAAATCAATTGTAAATATACAGTCTTTCTTGACTACTGGTAACTGGCTACTTACTAATAATAAAAGTAACATATTTGAGGAATACAAATGTTTGAAGGCCTGATGGAGACAGAAAGATGAGTAAGGCAGGCAGCGTAGGCTCAAGAAAGTGCTGTGCTGTCTATAAGATGCTTAGCTGTGGGGCTGGAATTGTAGCTCAGCGGTAGAGCGCTTGCCTCGCATGCGTGAGGCCCTGGGTTCGATCCTCAGCACCACATACAAAGCAATAAAATAAAGACATTATGTCCATCTACAGCTAAGAAAATATTTAAAAAAAAAAAAAAAAAAAGATGCTTAGCTGATCTCTTCTTGTTTGTGCACTCACTTGTGCTTAGTAGGAAGGCCTAGATTGCTCGTGTTGTAGGTGAAGAATTGAACTGAAACTCAGGAGTGACAGATAGTCTGCTTGCCGAGCCTGCACTCCATCTGGACTCTCCCTTTTCTCCCAGCCTCTAAATGTTCACATGAACACTTCTGCACCAATGTTCTCATGTATCTTGTAAGATCAGTGAGAGCTGGACCATTCTTTTTTTAGGGGTGGGGGTACCAGGGATTGAACTCAGGGGCACTCGGCCACTGAGCCACATGCCCAGTCCTATTTTGTATTTTTTTTTTTTATATTTTTTTAGTTGTAGATGGACACGATGTCTTTATTTTATTGCTTTGTATGTGGTGCTGAGGATCGAACCCAGGGCCTCACGCATGCGAGGCAAGCTCTCTACTGCTGAACTACAATCCCAGCCCCCTATTTTGTATTTTAATGCTTCTGCATCCATTTAGCTGAACACTTATAAATGCAATTGTGTTTGTGTGTGTGTGTGTGTGTGTGTGTGAATTGTATCTTAATTCATTTCATTTAAAGTTAATTTTTTTTTTTTTTAGGATTTAACTTGATCACTGCCACATCCCCAAGCCCTATTTTTTTGTGTTTTATTTAGAGACAGGGTCTCACTGAGTTGCTTAGCGCCTCGTCGCTGAGGCTGGCTTTGAACTCATAATCCTCCTGCCTCAGCCTCCCAAGCCACTGGAATTATAGGTGTGCGCCATCATGCCTGGCGTGGACCATTTGCATTCTTCTTGAGAAGTTTCAGCCTCTGGAGATCAACTTCATGAAATCACTGACTTTTTTTTTTTTTTTTTAACGTATTTATTTTTTACTGGCAGTTGAACCCAGGGGCATTTTATCACTGAACTACATCCCCAGTCCTTTTTACTTTCTTCTTTTTTTTTTAGTGGTTGATGGATCTTTATTCATTTTATTTATTTATATGTGGTGCTGAGAATCGAACCCAGTGCTTCAGGCATGCTAGGCAAGCGCTCTACCACTGAGACACAGCTCTAGCCCTTACTTTCTATTTTGAGACATGGTCTTGCTAAGGTACTTAGGGCTTTGCTAAGTTTCTAAGGCTGGTCTTGAACTTGTAATCCTCCTATCTCAGCCTCCTAAGTCTCTGGGATTGCAGGTGTGCTCCACTTTTGAACTTTAAATGAAATGTATCAAGATACAATTTACAGGGCTGGGGTTGTGGCGCAGTGGTAGCGTGCTTGCCTAGCACGTGGGAGGCACTGGGTTCAATCCTCAGCACCACATAAAAATAAAATAAAGATATTGTGTCCACCTACAACTAAAAAATAAATATTAAAAAAAAGATACAATTTACACACACACAAAATTGCATTCGTAAGTATTCAGCTAAATGGACGTGGAAGCACTGAGCCATGGCCCCGCTCCTGCAGGCTGCAAGGTGGGCTCCGTCCTCCCAGCTTCCTGTGTTCCTTTGCAGTCTGAGGAGATTGTTCTTGCATTTCTTCCATTTCTTGTGGGTGAAAGAGTGCACAGCATGCGCTCTCGCGTCTGGCAATCATTGCTCAGCATGTCTGTGAGATCTGTCTGTGGTGTATGTGAATCAGTCGCCATTCCTTTTTATTGCTGGTGGTATTCATGGAATGAGGACCCCACGGTGTGTTTATTTACTTGCTCATTGATGGCAGTCGGGGTGGTATTCCGTTTGTAGCTATTTTGAATAAAGCCACAGTGAGCATTCTCGTACAGATCTTTGTGTGGACTGGTGTTCATTTCTCCTGAGCACTCAGGAGTGGAAGTGCAAACTGTATGTCCACCCTGTACTGCAGACCACCAGGGTCCCCTCTAGGGCTTGTACCCTCTGCCTGCACTGGCTCTACGTATTTGGCAACTTCACAAGCACTTCTCAGTCTGCTTCATCTTGGCTACTCCATCGGTGAGAGGTGGGCATCTCCCTGGTGGCTAACAATGATGAGCACTTTCCTGTGTGTATTTTGAATATTTGCACATCTTTTTTGAAATGTCTGTTCCAGTTTTTAAAAACTTTATTATATTTTTAATGCCTTTATTTTATGTATTTATTTTTATGTGGAGCTGAGGATCAAACCCAGTGCCTCACACATGCCAGGCATGTGCTCTACCACTAGCTACACCTCCAGCCCCTCTAGTTTTTGTTTTTGTTTTTAAATTGGCTTGTGTTCTTATTTCTAGTTGTAAGAGTTTTTTGTGTTTTGAATATAAGTCTTACATTATGTATATATTGAGAATACTTTCTCCTAGCCTATGGTCTGCCTTTAAGTTTTCTTTCTTTTTCTTTTTCTTTCTTTGATACTGGGAATTGAACCCAGAGATGCTTTACCACTGAGCCACATCCCCTGCCCTTTTTATGTTTTATTTTCAGACAGGGTCTCCCTAAATTGCTTGGGACCTTGCTAAGTTGCTGAGGCTGGCCTGGAATATGTAATCTTTTTTTTTTTTTTTAATTTTTTTAGTTGTAGATGTACACAATGCCTTTGTTTTATTTTTTTTATTTATTTTTATGTGGTGCTGAGGATCAAACTCAATGCCTCACACGTGCCAGTAGGCAAGCACTCTACCACTGAGCCACAACCCCAGCCTAAAACATGGAATTTCCTGCCTCAACCTCCCAAGTTGCTGGGGTTACAGCACGCACCATTGTACCCAGTTCTGGTCAGTTTTCTTAATGGTGAAATTTGAAAAGCCTGAGTTAAGCTGGATGTCATGGTACACATCTGTAGTCCCAGCAACTTAGGAGGCTGAGGTAGGAGGATTGCAAATTTGAGGCCAGCCTCTGCAACTTAAGGAGGCCCTGTTTCAAAGTAAAAAACCAAAAGGCCTAGGGATGTAGCTTAGTAGTAGAGTGCCCCTGGGTTGAATCCCCCAAAAAAAAACAAAACTGAAAAAAACCAAAAACCAACAAATAAAAAAAACCACCTGAGTTTCCCAGACTTTTCTCATGGCTTGTGCTTTTGGCATCTGCATTAGTCAGCTTTTCATTGCTGTGACAAATACCTGAGAAAAATATTTAGAGGAAGAAAAATTTATTTTGGCTCACAGTCTCAGAGTTTCCAGTCTGTGGTTGGCTGGCTGCATTGCCCTGGGCCTGAAGAGAGGCAGAACAACATGCCAGAAGACATGTTGGAGGAAGGCTGCTCCGTGCATCTCTGCAGGAAGCAGAGCCAGAGAAAGGGCGGGGCCCAAGAAATACTCTTCCAGGGCACACCCCCAGACCTGCTTCTGCCAGCAGGGCACCTCCCAGAATGCCACTAAATTAGGAATCCATCAGTGCATGGACTGAGGGGTGAGAGCCCTCGAGATCCAGTCACCTCCCCAAAGTCCCAGCTCTGACCATTGCTGCTTTGAGGACTAAGCCTCAGCATGAGCCTTCTGGGGACATCCAGGTCCAAACAGCATCCTGACAAATCTCCAAAGTGGTGGGCGGTGTCTTCTGTTACCTTCTAAAGTTTTTATAGCTTGGCATTGTGTTTAGGGCAGTGGTCCATCGTGAATAAATTTCGTGTATGGTGTGAAGTTCAGGATTGAGTTTCATTTTTTCCCATGCAGACGTCCAGTTGCTTCAGGACCATTTGTTGAAAATACTTTTTTTTTTCAGTATCAGGGATTGAACCCAGAGGTGCCTAACCACTGAACCACTTCCCCCTTTTATTTTTTATTCTGAGATAGGGTCTCACTAAGTTACTCTGGGTCTCACGAAGTTGCCAAGTCTGGCTTTGAACTTGCAGTCCTCCTGCCTCACCCTCCTGAGCTACTGGCATTACAGGCGGGAGCCACTATGCCCAGCTTCTTTCCTTATTAAACTATGTTGACACCTCTGTTGAAAATAAATTATCCACATATGTGTGGGTCTCTTTCTAGACTCTTCCATTTGTCAACATGTCTTCAACATAACTTACTATGTCCTTACACGCTGTCTTGCTACTTGCCAGCTTGATCATCAGTCTTGAAATGAACTACTTTAACTTCTTCAATTCTGTGCTTCCTTTTCGCTTGTTTTGGCCATTCCAGGTCTTTTGTATTTCCTAGAAAATTGAAAAATGAGCTTTTCAATTTCTACAAAAAGCCTGCTGGGATTTTGATGGAGACTGCTGTGCTGCTAGAGCCCAGCACCTGGGGAAAAAGACTTCTTTATGTCACAGCTGCTAATGCACGTGTTTGACACAGCTCTTCATCCATTTAGAACTCGAGTGTCTCCGTGCAGCATTGTGGATGTCAGTGTGGAGGCCCTGCCATTTTGTAACTGAGTAATCATTGGCAATCTAAGATTTGTACACCTTACTTCAACGGTCAGTTTGATGGGTCTTTAAACAAATTCCCAGCATTGGTATACAACATCTTCTATGCATCTCACAGAACTTCCCAAGAACTGAAAAATCTACTTGATTTTTTTTTATACCGCCTTGTCACACTTTTTGAAAGTCTCAGTATTAAAAAAAAAAAAAAGGTCTGGCCTTAATGCACAAAAGTTCATGGCAGCTTTATTCAAAAGGAAAAAAAAAGAAATTACCCCAAAGTCCATTATTTTTTTTAATATTTTTTAGTTGCTGATGGATCTTTATTTTATTCATTTATTATTTATATGTGGTGCTGAGGATCGAACTCAGGGCCTCACACATGCTGGGCAAGCGCTCTACCACTGAGCCCCAGCCCCAGCCCCGCCAAAGTCCATTATTGAGTAAATAGGTTAACAGTGGTGTATTTATTACTGTGAATACTGCTCAGCAATAAAAAAGAAGAACTTTCTACTGATACAGGCAGTGGCCTGGATGGATTTCAGAAGCGTTATGCTAAGTGGAAAAAGCCATACACAAAGGCCTGTCCTGTGTGGCTCCATTTATGTTCTGGAAAACAGCTTGGCATTGCCTGGAGCTGGGTGACCAGGCAGGGGATGAGGGAACTTTTGGGAGTGTCGGAAATGTTCTGTATTTTAATTGTAGGGCGCATTTGCCAAAACTCACCCAACTGTACATTTAACAAGAAGAGGGGATTTTATTGTATGCTCATCATACCTCTATAAACCTGACTGAAAAAAAAAATAAGAAAGATCAGAGGTGTCAGAGTGACTCAGTCAGGAAGGAATGGGCTTCCCACAAACCATGCTGAGACAGCTGGGTATCACTGTGGGAAAAGGTGACTGGCGGGCCCTCCCTGGAATACCTGTCAGACAGGCCGACTGCACATCTGACACTCTTTCCCACGTGCTGAGTATGTTGGTTTCCATTGCTTAACACTGTCCAGTTTTCATTGGCTCAATCGCTTCTGTCTACACTCTGCGGTGAACACACGCATGCAAAACCCCTGGTCCAAATGACAAAGCAGATGTTAGCTCTGGGCTTCTCCAGAGAATCAGAACCAAGTGGATGTGAGTGCTGGTGTGTGAGGAGATAGGTTATAAAGAATTGTCTCACTCACGGTTATGGAGGCTGAGAATTCCAGACCCAGGAAAGCAATAATGTAAATTTCAGTCTGAAGGTGTTACTGATGACCCAAGGTGTTCTTGGATCTAGAGTTGTAGAAACAAACATGCACCTAGGGAGACTTTAAACACAGCTAAGGCTTTATTAAGGACGTTTGTTTGAGCTAGAAGGAGACAGTACATGACCCAAGCAAGAGCAAAGGGGCAGAGCTTTCATGGCATCTGCAGGGTGAGCAGGAACTGGTCTCTTGATGTCGCCACGGGTGGAGGTGCACCTGTCCCACCTGTGCTCTTCAGCATGCCTCCTCAGGCCTCAAGTGTCTGATCACCATCTCGAGTCTGTATTGGGGGTGTGCCTGTCACTGTGTTACCAAAGTCAAGGTGACTCTGGTTACTCCAGTGACTGCTTTATGGACCGTCACCACCTGGAGTTGCCCTGATTATCTGGAGAGTCTCTGATACTATTATTTTCTGAATAACGCAGATCCTGCTTTGTCTGGGTTCAGCTGGGGTTTCTGCTGACTACACAGCCTCGGAGGGCTGGGCTGACTTTCCCAGCCTCGCATCTCCTGGCATGTTATCTCACTCCTGTGACTTTAGAGTAACTCCTGATTCTCTAGTATGGCTGTTGGGCCATGAGGCCAAGAGCTGGCTTGGCTTCTTATTTCCCCCAAGAGTCCTAAGGGGGCCTGTTTCTCATGGAGGTCCCTGATTGTCAAAGACTAGAAGAGACCGTGTCCCAGCTTAAAGGCAGCAAGGCTCAGAAAGCAAAGTATCTCTTGCCCAACCTTTTGCTCTGTCTGAGCCCTGGGTGGGTTGGATGAGACCCACTCATGGTGGGGAGGGCCGACTGCTTTCTCAGTCAGTTGATTCAAATGTTCATCTCATCCAGAAACACTCACAGACACAGGCAGAATAACGTTTGACCAAATGTGTGGGCCCAGTGGCTAGTCAAGTTCTTGTCTAAAAGAAACCATCAAGTGTTACTTGATCTCTTCATACAGCAGCCATCATCTCTGCTTTAAAAATGTGTAAAATGCCCTTGCTAGAGTCTTTTGTTTTTTATTTTTGTTTTTGGATTGAAACAGGGTCTTGCTAAGTTGCATAGGGTCTCATTAAGTTGCTGAGGCTGGCCTCAAACTTGCAGTCCTCCTGCCTCAACCTCCTGAGCCTCTGGGATTATAGGTGTGTGTCACTGTGCCCAGCCTTACTGAGGCCTTAATGTGAATCTGCTGTGCGGCCCTCTCCTTGCTCAAGATGGTGGACTGCATATGAGGGAGCTGAGGCCACAGCTGCCCACCACCAGTGGCTTCTTCTGCCCCCAGCTTTTGCCCATGATTGATGTGAAGACTCGTTGGGATTGGCTGGGCCCCAGCACAGGCTCCTGCCTTCTAGGCTCCCGAGTCTACCATGGCATTGTGCTCTGTGTGTCATGTGTGAAAAAAAAAGTGTCCTAACAGCCTGCCCCAAGCTTGGGGACAACTCATCTGCCTAGCAGCTATGTTTGGGTTTAAACCTGGTGCTGTTGCCCTAGCGTGTAGGGAACAGTAGTCCCTCCCGGAGTTTGCTGGCTGGAGCCTGTGGGCAAGCCTCAGCTCTCGAGTCTCCCCCGGGGGGCAGAGCTCGGGCTGGCTGACCAGGCCTTTCTCTGCAATGCCTCAGCACACTCCTGCTTCAGAACACGAGGGCTTTGTGGTTGTTGACTGTGCTTTCTACATAGTGGGAGATTTGCCTTTGGAAATATTGCCCTTATTTTTTGAATGGAAAAGTACTTTCTGAGGTCAGTGCAGTCCCAGACTGTTTCTGAGGCAGTTGGGATCGTGACCTTGGTTTTTGGACCACCTGTGCCCACCTGACCCTGTGCTCCTCTGTCCCCAGGCAGTGAAGTACTACCCAGGCTTCAGGCGGGAGCTGCCTGGCCATGGGGCCAGAAGTTCTCAAATGCCCAAACTGCTTGGGGCTGGGAGTACAGCTCAGTACGCAGTAGAGCACTTGCCCAGTGTGCACAAGGCCCGGGGTGTCACCCCAGCACCACAAAACAGATAAATGAAAATAAAAAGTGACACTCGGTGATCTCTCTGGTAACCTTCACCCCTCCTTTTCTCTTGCTCCTTGCAGTTCTAAGAACTGCAGCCCTTTCCCCTCTTCAAAGGATTCTGTCCAAGAGCTGGCTCATGTCCTCAGCCGGCTTATTTCTAACACTGCTGTTTATGTGGCTTGTCTGAGGTTAGAAATGACAACAGAGGGCCTGCCCTTGATGTTAAAAATGAACTGAGGCCTCTCAGACTCATAAGTGACTCCCTCTGCATCCAGATTTGAGGGCTTGTCCTCTTGATGGGAAAGGCCTGGGAGGGAACCGCGCCCTAAGTGAGTCTGGTCATGCATGGACTTAGAGCCCAGGGACTTGGACCAGTGGCAGAGTTGAGTGTCAGACACGCAGGACTGTGGTTGTCTAAAACGTATCTTTAGGATTCTTTAGGAAGCAAGGCAGGACTCATTTCCTACCTGGTTTTCA
This sequence comes from Geosciurus inauris, assembly GCA_004024805.1. Lineage (NCBI taxonomy): Eukaryota > Metazoa > Chordata > Mammalia > Rodentia > Sciuridae > Geosciurus > Geosciurus inauris. The sequence continues at coordinate 38,300 of PVHX01012224.1, read as the reverse complement.
CAAACACCGCTACACATTTTTAAGAACTTAAATGTTTGTTTAATAAGCAGATTGCAGGGAAATCAGCTGGTGATTTCGGGCAGGTGGCCGGAGTGGCTTCAGTAAGTTGTGGCTTCAGCAGCAGCTCCCGGTTTCAGCCTCTGCTGCAGTTCCACAGTGGGATTAATACCCAGAGCGCCGTGAACACACGGGCCTGCCTTGTGCTGTGTTTCTTCAACAGCACCCAAGTCCCCTGTTACAGCTCCCGCTCTTTCTCTTTTCTCCTCCTGATTTTCTTTCATTGTGGAGTTGAGCACATCCACCTTCCACAGCCATCCAACCCCCATCTCCAGAGCTCTTCTCATCTTGCAAAACTAATGCTCCATGAAACGCTAACTCCACATCCTTCCCTGGCCACTACCTTTCTATACTGCATCTCTACAGATTTGTCTGCTCTGGCTACTTCATATAAATAGAATCATATGATGTATGTCCTTTTTTTCAAATTTTTTTTTAGTTGTTGATTGACCTTTATTTATTCATTTATTTATATGTGGTGCTGAGGACCAAACCCAGTGCCTCCTACATGCGAGGCAAGTGCTCTACCACTGAGCCACAATCCCAGCCCAACGTGTGTCCTTTTGTGTCTCTTATTTTCCTTGGCATAATGTCCTCAAGGTGCATGCGTGTTGTAGCATGTGTCAGAATTTCCTTCCTTTTTAAGACTGAGTAGTATTCCACAGTATGAATAGACCACAGTTGGCTTGTTCATTCACCCGTGAATGGATACTTGGGTTGCATCCATGTTTTAGGCATTGTAAATCATGTTGCTATGAACACAGGGTACAAAGAACTCCTAAAGACCCTGCTTTCAGCTCTGCTGGGTGTATTCTCAGAAGTGGAATGGCTGGATCCTAGGATAATGCTGTGTTTAATTTTTTGAGGACCCGCAATTCTGTCTTCCACAGGACTGCACTGCCTTACATCCCTCCAGCAGTGCACGTGTCTCCACAGCCTTCCAGTAATTGCTGTTTTCAGGCTTTTGATAGTTACCATCCTAATAGGTATGAGGTGGTATGTTGTGTTTGTTAGTGGTTTTTGTTTTGTTTTGCAGTACTAGGAATTGAACCAGGGCCTCCAACATTCTAAGCAAATGCTCTACCATTGAGCCACACTCCTAGACTTCAAAAAAAAAATTTTTTTTTTTTGAGATAGGGCTTTCCTAAATTGCCCAGGCTGCCTTGACCTTGTGATCCTCCTGCCTCAGCCTCCTGAGTTGCTGGAATTACAGGTGTGCCTTACTACTCCTGGCTCTAGTGGTTTTGATTTGCATTTCCCTGATGACTAGTGATTTTGAGCACCTTTTTGTGTGCTTATTGGACATTTGTGTACTGTCTTTAGAGAAATGCCTATTTAAGTCTTTTGCCCCTTTTTATATTGGGTTGTTATTGACCTTTATGAGTTCTTTTATATTCTAGATGTTAATCCCTTACCAGATATGTAAGTTGCAAATATTTTTCCCATTCTGTGCTTTTTTATCCTATTGGTATTATCTTTTGTTGCACAAAAGCTGTTAATTTTGTTTATATTTTGTTTTGTTGTAACTCCTTAATTTTTATTGTTGTGTATCTGTGTGTGTGTGTGGGGGGTACTTTACATTTTCGTGAACCCAGGGGTGCTCTACCACTGAGCCATATCCCCAGCCATTTTTATGTTATCATGTTTTATTAGAAACAGGGTTTTGCTAAGTTGCTCAGTGACTCACTAAGTTGCTGACTCAGGCTGGCCTTGAGTTTGCAATCCTCCTGCCTCAGCCTCCCAAGTTGCTCCCGAGTTGATTACAGGTGTGCACCACCAGGCCCAGCCTAGTGCTGTCTTGATGAATATCCTCCAGACATCTAACCACACATTTTCATAAACAGATGTGCACTCACATGCTGTGTGAAACACACACAATGCTGGGGTTTCCTTAACACAACTTGGGGTGCAGCTAGTGTACTTCACCTGGTCCTCAAGTGCCCTCATTTGCTGGGTCAGCAGAAAGTCCAGTGCAGTGGGCCAGCCTTCCCAGGTTCTGACCGCCTCCTTATGTATGGAGGCTAACTCTAAGAAGTATCTTGGGCAGGTGTGACTCCAGCTGGGCCTTGATTTTAGGTAACTGTTAGGAAGAGCCACAGCCAACAAGTGTTCATAATGGAAGTTCACCCAGGCTCCCCGAGTGAATTCTGACTACCATTGCCAAAGGCCACCTAGGGAAGCCACGTCCTCCTGTCCCAAACTCTGCAGCCTATTCCGAGAAGCTCAGAGCTAGCCGCCTTTCCTCCAGAGGACCCAGGGGGCTCATCATCAGTCTCCTCCCTGGTCACCTGCACGTGGACTCCTGGTCATCAGTACCAGCCTGGCCTAAATAAGTCACGTCTCCCCTTTTGTCCCCCTGCCTAATAGCTGAGTGCATTCAGGTGAATTCAGATGTCCTGAGTGTGTGCTTATTTTATCTAACTCCATAAGAGGGTCTGGTCGCAGGATGGGCCGCTCCACCCCACTCTCGCCTTTGCCTACTGCAGTTCCCACTGGCCGCCTCTCTGTCCTTCCTTCAGACTTGTCCCCACCTCCAGCATTTGCCCTTGCTCTTCACTTGGCCTGCATCTCTGCCACTGGATCTTCCTGTGGCCATTTTTTTTCTTGTTCAGCTCTCAACATGCAGTTGTTTGACTGGCCAGTCCAAAATAGACCTGGTCACTTGCATTTTCAGGAGCTTTTAAATTACAGATTTTCTTTCTTTAATGACAATAGGGCTCTTTCTCTTGGTAGTTTGTGGTTTGCAGTCCGTTTCATCTAAGTTGTTGGACTTGTAAGCACGTAGTCATCCATGCTGGCCCCTCTCCTCTCCAGCTGCGGGGTGTGTTATCTTCTGTTTTTCCTGGTGACTGTTTCTGTCATTGTCAGTGTTACTAGAGGTTTATCAATTTTGATTTTCTTAAGGACTCGCTTTTTGTTTTGTTTATTTTCTGTGTTTACCTGTTTCCAGCCTCACTGATTTCTGCTCTTACCCTTGTTCTTCCTTGTGCTGGCTTTCAGTTGATCTTGCTCTTCTTTCCCAGCTTCTCAAGGTGGAATTGGGTTATTGATTTGCAGTCTCCTGTTTGCTTCTGCTCTTGGCATGTCTCACCTGCAACCCATAGATTTTGACACGTTGCCTTTGCATTTTCATTCAGTCCTATTTGTGTTTTACAATTTCCTTTGAGCCTTCTTCCAGCAGAGAAGTATTTAGAAGGGGGTCATTGACTTTCCAAGTGTGGAGATTTTCCAGATTTTCCTGTTATCTTTTCTGTTACAGATTTCTAGTTTTATTCCTTTATTGCCAAAGAACTCTATGGTTTCAGTTCTTTTAAATTCCTTCAGGTTACATCTGCCATGGTGATGTTTTGGAACGGGTTGGGGGAAAGCATGTGTTTAGTTGCTATTAGGTGGCGCATTCTGTGAATGCCAGTTAGATCCTGCTGGTTGCTGGTGTCATATCCTTGTGGATTTCCCGTCTAGTAGTTCTCTCAGCAAGAGTGCAGTGTTGAAGTCTCCCACTGTAATTGTAGATTTGTCTATATATCCTTTAGCTCTGCAAATTTTGCTTTCTGTGTTTTCAAGCTCTATTGTTTGGTGTATACACATTTAGGATTATTATATCTTCCTGGTGGATTGAACTTTTTGTCATTGTGTAATGTTTCTTTGTCTTTAGTAACATTTTTCCTTCTAAAGTTTACTTTATCTGATATTAATACAGTAGCCACTCCTGCTTTCTTTTTATTTATGCTGCATGACTAATGTTTTCCATCACTAGTAAGAGGAGTAGAGAAAGTGGAGTGCCAGCCACGCCACCTCCACCCACCTCACTCCACGCATTGATGCTGGGTGGGGACCAGAGGTGGGGTGGGGTCAGCTCCTCACCAGGCCCCACTGCAGCCATGCAAGCAGGAATTGGAGTGCGGCTGTCCTGCCTCACGTCGTCATCTTTCACCCCAATGATGGCAAGTGGAGTCAAGGCCCACCTCTGCAGCAGGACCACACTGACATTATGCTGGTGGAGCAGAGCACCTCCTGCTCCCGTGGGTGGAGATGGGGATCAGCTCCCTGCTTGGCCCCACCAACACCAGCTGGTGCCCACTGAGGGATCAGGGATGTGGCACCTGCTTTTACGGGACTAGAAGATCAAACCCAGGGTGGGCCTGATGAACTTGGGGGTGGGTACAGTTTTTTATTGGTCTTTGGCTTGCGTAGAACAGTTGTTACCAAAAAGAATTTTCTGTTGTTAGTCCACTGTGGACATATTCCTGGCCTCAGGTGTGGCACACTGCTGCCCTTCTTCCTCAGGAATTGCTGATGGTGCCCTGGGACCGAGATGTGTCATGTAAGCCCACCTTAGTAGCCAGATACACCTCAACTGCCTCCCCCTGATCCAGGCTTACCACATGACCACGAAATTCCACACTCAGGAGTCTGTGTGAGAGAAGTAGGTGCTCTGCCCTTCCCACATCGAGGGACAGATGAAGAGGAGGCAAGTTGTCCTGCCTTGAGACACAGTATGTCCTACCTTAGCCAGTGTGGGGCCCCGACTCTGGTGGGTTTATTTGGTCCATGTCTGCATAGCAGGGTTTTGTTTGTTTGTTTTGGGTTTTGTTTGTTTGTTTTTAGGGGAAGGCATCTTTATTTTTTATTTTTTGGGGGTGCCTGGGATTGAACCCAGGGGTACTTAACCACTAAGCCACATCCCCATCCCTTTTTAATATTTTTCATTTAGAAACGAGGTCTCACTGAGATGCTTAGGACCTCCTAAATTGCTGAGGCTGGCTTCGAACTTGCGATCCTCCTGCCTCAACCTCCCGATCTGCTGGGATTACAGGTGTGCACCACCACATGAGGCCATCTTTAGCATTTTTATAAACTTAGCTGCAGCCTCCTGGTGACTGATTTTCATTTCCCCACCCTCCTCTCCTTTCATCACTGGCTTCTCTTCACAAGCCTCTGCGTCTCCCGTCTGGTTTGTTAGGGCAGCCTCTTTTTCAGTGGTCACTGCTTTCCTCCCTGATCACACTTACTTGTTTGGCCCTTGTGGGCAACATTACTGTAATTGCACAAAGAAGTTGGAGCCACTGCTGGCCCTCAACAGAGTCTGAATGTGGAGGGCAGGAGGGCAGAGGGCTGGCTGGAAGGGCTGGAAGGACTGTAGGGTCTGGACCTCAGGCCTTCTGGGTGTGAGAGAAATGACTCTGGACTCAGCCTCTAACTCGGTGTTATGATCTCTCCAGGTTCGTCTCTTAGCGCCATGTCCCGTATCTCCATGAAGCTGAAGTGAGGGGTCCAGGTGCGGGCCCAGCCCTGGCCAGGGCAGCATGACCAAGCCCCGGCTCTTCCGGCTGTGGCTGGTGCTGGGGTCCGTCCTCATGATCCTGCTCATCATCGTGTACTGGGACAACGTGGGCACCGCCCACTTCTACCTGCATACATCCTTGTCCAGGCCGCACACCCTGGAACCTCTCCCCACCCCTGGACACGGGGAGGAGAAGGAGTTCACATCCGATGTGGATGAGTTTCTGGATACGCTCCTTAGTTCAGGCACAAAGCAGAATGACCTTTCCAGAAAAAAGACTGAGCAACCCCCGGCGCTGGCCTCTGGCAAGCCGGCCTTGAGCCACATGGAGGAAAGCGTGAGGGGCTACGACTGGTCCCCCCACGACGCCCAGCAGAGCCCCGACCAGGGCCAGCAGCAGGCTGAGCGGAGGAGCGTGCTGCGAGACTTCTGCGCCAACTCCAGCCTGGCGTTCCCCACCAAGGAGCGCTCCTTCGACGACATCCCCAACTACGAGCTGAACCACCTCATCGTGGACGACCGCCACGGGGTCATCTACTGCTACGTGCCCAAGGTGGCCTGCACCAACTGGAAGCGCGTGATGATCGTCCTGAGCGAGAGCCTGCTGGACGGCGGCGCCCCCTACCGGGACCCCCTGGACATCCCGCGCGAGCACGTGCACAACTCCAGCACCCACCTGACCTTCAACAAGTTCTGGCGCCGCTACGGCAAGTTCTCCCGCCACCTCATGAAGATCAAGCTGAAGAAGTACACCAAGTTCCTCTTCGTGCGCGACCCCTTCGTGCGGCTCATCTCGGCCTTCCGCAGCAAGTTCGAGCTGGAGAACGAGGAGTTCTACCGCAAGTTCGCGGTGCCCATGCTGAGGCTGTACGCCAACCACACCAGCCTGCCCACCTCGGTCAGCGAGGCCTTCAGCGCCGGCCTCAAGGTGTCCTTCACCAACTTCATCCAGTACTTGCTGGACCCCCACACCGAGAAGCTGGCGCCCTTCAATGAGCACTGGCGGCAGGTGTACCGCCTGTGCCACCCGTGCCAGATAGACTACGACTTTGTGGGGAAGCTGGAGACCCTGGACGAGGATGCCGCCCAGCTCCTGAGGCTCCTCAAAGTGGACACACGGCTCCACTTCCCCCCGAGTTACCGGAACAGAACTGCTAGCAGCTGGGAGGAGGACTGGTTTGCCAAGATCCCCCTGGCCTGGAGGCAGCAGCTCTACAAACTCTATGAAGCAGACTTCGTTCTGTTTGGCTACCCCAAGCCCGAAAACCTGCTCAGAGACTGAGCTCCCTACACCAAAACATGCACTCGTGTTGTTCCCTTAAACTGAACAAGGGTCTGCCATAGGGGGCCATAGGGGGCGGTCTCCTGAGGACAGGGCCATGTGGTTTTTCTCCTGGTTTGATGCAGTACCAACATGCCACGCGCTCCGGTGGGGAGACTGCTGAGGAATCTGGCCCCAAGCACATACACTCCAGTTTTTTTAAAAAATAACCCATAGTTTTGCAATCTGGACTCATGGTTTACTCCACAGCCTGTATTCATTGAGTACTGTGTTAATACTGTTTTCTAAGATTAATATATTTCAGATATTTAATATGAAAGTGGGAGGAATGCTGGAGTAAAGCGTGGTGTCTGCACTCTTGCTGCTCTTGTGGTTTTTCAGATCAGGCAATTCATGCATTCAAGGAGGGGCCTGGTGGTTAAGGGGGACTCCAGGCCTCACACACTGAAATGGAGGAGGGAGGCATCATAGGCGTCTTCAGAGGAGAGAAGGAGCCTAAACTTGAAGCTGGGCTGTTTTTTGTTACTATAACAAAATCCCCAAGGCTGGGTAATTTCATAAAAGAGGTTTGTTGCCTTACAGTTTGTAGGTTCAAGGGCCTGGTGCTGGCATCAGCTTGGCCCTGGTGAGGATCTCAGGGCAGGTGGCAGTGACGGGAGTGTGTGGGAGAGAGATCCTATCAGCAGACAGGAGGCCAGAGCCCCACTGGATGGTAGCCTTGTCTGAAGTCTCACCCCTCCAGCCTAAGGACCTCCCCTAGACCCACCCATGGAGGACCAAACCCAACACATGGACCCAGGTCAACACACCTACTCCCAAACTGTAGGACAGGCCTTGCCTATATTTGTAAAAGTACAGCAGACAAATCTTTCCAGGGGGAAAGCCCTTTTACGATGTGATGTGTTTAAGCAGTCAGATCTTTGGGGCTTACTGTTAGAGATTGGGTTATAGGTAAACCGTCTTCGGGTCAGAGTAACAGGAAACCACTTCTCAGTCCAGCCCTCCCTTACACCCACGCTCAGTCATGGCTGTTAGGATGCGCAGCCAGCAGGGATGGCTGCACTGTCCCTGGGACATGCTGCCCGTGGTACAATGGAGAGAGAGCTCAGGTGCTGCTGTCGCGCAGCCTGGGAGCTTTAGCTCCAGTGCTGTTCACCCTCAAGGACATGCCTGACCTTGAATGTGCAAGTCCAAGGGTCCTGGCTGGGTGGAAGCCCAGGAGAGCTCCGAGGAGGCCTGTTCAGCATCCAGCTCACGCTCCTGGGCAGTCTTAGCTCATAACCCACAGTGGAGGTGTCTGGGTTTTGTGCTGTAGCAACACATTGGTCTTTTCCTCTCATCTGTGGATTGGTCATTGCTGCCCAGTCCCTGGAGAGCCAGCACTGCTCAAGGGCCACCGCCTGCATCTGCCTGGGCCCAGAGGGACAGAGGACTCTGAGGTTGTGGCTGCAGGATGCCCCAACTCTGTCTCCACAGTGTTAGAAGTCGCCCAGCTTCCTTTAGAAGCATTTTTTGTTTTTAAACATTTGGCAGCAGACACGGTAAGGAGTCAGGTTCCAGGTGACTTCTGAATAGCCCCACATGGCATCTGCTGGGTGTCCTGCTTACTACACAGTTGTCTCTGGTGCTTGGTAAGCAGGGTGCCATGTAGATGAACAAGTTGGCCAGCAGCTGTGCCTTTGAGCTCTATGGTTTCCAGTTGTGAGGCAGGAATTTTCTTCTGCCAGGCAAGGGGTTGGTCACCTTCAAGGACAGAGAGGAGCACAAGGTTTCCTGCAGAAGGCATGCTTGGGCCAGGCCTGCAAGAGGGTGAGGTTTTGATGCTGGAGGTAGAGTTCAGAACACCAGGAAATGTAGGGCCTGTTGGAGGAACAGCAGAGAGTGGCACAAGCTTTGTGGTTAAGTGTGTATTGCACATCGCCTCATCTCTGCTCGGACACTTGCATATCCTTGGCATCTTTCTCTAGTGAGAAAACAGGTGGAGTAGGCATGGTGGCACACACCTGTAACCCCAGTGGCTCTGGAGGCTGAGGCAGGAGGATCACAAGTTTGAGACCAGCTTCAGCAACTTAGTAAGACTTTGTCTCAAAATAAAAAATGAAAAGGACTGGGATGTAGTTCAGAGGTAAAGAGCCCCCAGGTTCAGTCCTTACCTTAGTGTCAAAAAAGAAAAAAGAAACAGGTGAAGCCAGAATGTGGGTCCAGCTTTGACCCCAGGGCCTGTTGCATGGCCACCACCCTGCCAGGATGGGAAGGGGTCGCAGGTGCTCTAGGGAGAGGGGGTCCAGTGTGGAGTCTGCTCCTGGACTGTCGGGCCGGGAGTTGAGGTCTCATTGGTAGACTGCTGCCACTATCAATGTTTTGGACAGAGGAATTTGGGTGCTTTGGGAAGGCCAGTCCTGTGTGGGCGAGGGGAGCGAAGAGAGTGGGAGGCCGAGAAGCAGAGAGGTAGGTCCAGAGGCCACTGCAGCTGCCCGCAGAGAACATGGCCATTGACTGATGGGCAAAGACGAGGTCTGAGGTGCAGCCTGAGGTCACTAGCCTGCAGACCCTGGAGAAGGAGCACAAGGAGCCTGCAAGAGAGGTAGTGCCTCCCTCTGTCTCAGCAAGGAGCAGGGTGCGAGGATCCAGAGATGCCTCATTCACTGTGTCCCGTGTTCTGGAGTGCAAGTTGGTCCACTGGGAGCATACGAGGACCCCTCAGACCTGCCACTGCACCCTCCCATGTGGGAGAGGCAAAAGCCTCTCCTGGAAAGTATGGTGGGGACTGTCTGACCTGTCAGCTCCTTTCTTCCAATTGTTTTCATTGGATAGGATTCATATCACATAAAATCCATTATTTTTAAATTTTTGGTACTGGGGATTGAACTCAGGGGCACTCGACCACGGAGCCACATCCCCAGCCCTGTTTTGTGTTTTATGTAGAGACAGGATCTCACTGAGTTGCTTAGCGCCTCGCCATTGCTGAGGCTGGCTTTGAACTCCTGTCTCAGCCACCCTAAGTGCTGGGATTATAGGCATGCGCCACCGTGCCTGGCAAATCCATTATTTTGACTATTTTTAAGCACACTCGCTTGTGTGACCCTCACCACCATCCACCCACAGACTCCTGTTCCCAGACTAAAGCTCTTTCCCATTCCACACTGCCTTCTCAGGCCCCCTAGCCCCAGGCCTGGCTCCCACCATTCTAATTTCTATAGGGATCTGCCAACTTTAGGGACTTCAGATAGGTGGACTCCTACAGCATTTGTCCTTTTGTGACTTATTTCACTTAACCATTATGTCTGCAAAGTTCATCCGTGTTAGCCGGGCGCGGTGGCTCAAGCCTGTAATCCCAGCACTTAGGGAGGCTGAGACAGGAGAATCGCAAGTTCAAAGCCAGCCTCAGCAATGGCGAGGCGCTAAGCAACTCAGTGAGACCCTGTCTCTACACAAAACACAAAATAGGGCTGGGGATGTGGCTCCGTGGTCAAGTGCCCCTGGGTTCAATCTCCAGTACCAAAAAAAAAAAAAAGATAAAGTTCATCTGTGTTGTAGCACGTCAGAATGTCCTTTCTTTTTAAAGTCAAATACATAACGTTCTGTTGTGTGATGGACCACATTTATTTTTATTTTATTTTTTTTATTTTTATTTTTTTTTAATATATTTTTTTTAGTTGTAGATGGACACAATGTCTTTATTTTATTGCTTTGTACGTGGTGCTGAGGATCGAACCCAGGGCCTCACGCATGCGAGGCAAGTGCTCTACCGCTGAGCTACAACCCCAGCCCTATTTTTATTTTTCACAGTACTGAGGATTGAACCCAGGGCCTTATACTTGCCAGGTGCTCTACCACTGAGCTACATCCCAGATTTCTTTATTTTTATTTTGAGACAGGGTCTTGCTAAGTTGCCCAGGCTGGCCTTAAACTTGGGATCCTCCTGCCTTGGCCTCCTGAGTAGCTAGGATTACAGGTGTGTACCACTGCACCCAGATAATGACCATATTTTGTTTATCCATTTATCTATTTGATCTTGAGTTGTGTTCCATTGTGTGTGTGT
>PVHX01012224.1:0-27535 GCA_004024805.1 Geosciurus inauris | reverse complement strand
AAACAATCCAAATACTTAGAATTTACTTAGAATTCTTTTTTCCCCCCTCACCCTGATGCTAAGGATGGAACCCTGGGCCTTGCACCCCTAAGGCATGTGCTCTACCACTGAGCTGCCCCCCAGCACAGGACTCTGTACTTGCCTCTGTCCTCCGGCCTGTGTGGATACTTTGACCCGCAGCTATAGGCCTGGCTCTGAATGCCATGTCATGATGTGTACAGAATCCTCTGTGGTGGGTTATCACAGAGCCTCCAGCTATGCCCTGGGGGTGCTGGGCCTGTTGAAAGGGAAGTGACAGTCCTGGATGGGGCGCAGTGCACTCACCACATGACCTTGGGTGCTGGTTCCCACCTCCCCCAGCACTGGAGCTGGCTGTGTGCAGGATGCCATGGCTCTCTGTTCCTCTTTCCTCTTAAAATACCTAGTGCAAGTGGCTTCTGAGGAGCATAGAGGTGGCCTTCTACCGTCTTTTCACCATTTATTTGCGAAATGTTTTCAACTCTTTGAAGAATTTCAGGTTTGTTTCTCATCCCATGACTTGACAGCAAGAACCGGGATTCCCTTTCTCTTCCCAGTGGTGGGCACTGAGAGGGCAGCTTGGTGAGGGGGCTTGCTATTCAATCCTGAGGGGAGAAGACGGAAGATTTGACAATCACAGCTGCCAGGCCTGCTGGGAGTCTGCAGCCCGTCCGAGTGTATGAGGGCTACAGTCTTGTGAGTTTTCTATGGTGGAGTCTCTGCTCCCAGACACAATGACACCTCCTGTTTGGCTGGCATGTTGCCATTTGTGAATCTCTCTCCCATTTGGGGGTGTGCCCGGCCGTTGTGCCCACTCAACTGCTTATGAATGAAGGAAGGAAGGAAGAAGCCGTTGAGCCTCACTCCAGCTTCATGAGCTCTGAGGGCCGCGTCATTTCCCCACTTATTTATTAAGGTGTCCAAGGCCCTGGGAGGTGTAATTACTGGCCCTGAGGTCATGGGGCCTTGGAGCTCATTCTATCTGACCTCCAGCACTAAGCACAACATTCCTGGGGGAAATGAACTGTTTTATCTCTGTTTCAGAGAGGCAATCATAGCACTGTCTTTATTTCCTTCCTGCATTCTCTCCCTCTTTTCCTCCTCCCCGAGCATGTGGGAATTTTGACATATTCGCCTCGTGCAAACACTCAAAGGAGGGATATCCGTGTGCCTCAGGAGCTGGAGGGGCAGCTGAATCAGAGGAGGGTGCTCTCTATTCAGCTGCATGGGCTGCAGGGGTGGGAATGCAGGCAGGGGGTCTGCCGGGCTGCTCACCAAGCCCCGGTGCCCAGGGGGAGATGGGGAAGTGGATGGGAGCAGCCCCTGGGCTGGAAGTGTGCCCTTCCTCCTGTGTGAGACCAGGCAGAGTAAATGCCTGTGTTTTGCAAACGTGCTGGTCTGCCACCTGGGTGTACACTGCATTGCCCGGGGCTTGCCCAAGCTGCCTGGGCCCTTTACCTAGATGTGAGCTGCCTCGGTTGCACTTTGGGGGGACTTCACTCTGGAGCAGGGGTTCCAGACCCTGGCTGAGTGGTTTCCTGTAGCAGGACTTTTGGGAACACACTGACAATCCCAAAGCCTTTTCCTGAAGTATTTTGAAAAAAGGCTCTTTCCTGGTGGGGCTCTTTCTGCATTGTGATGCTCCTGGCAGAGCACTGGGGACAGTCTGTTCTCATCAGCGGCCCCACCCTGAAGAATAACAGGCTCCCAAATATCACATAGTCTACAGAACTGATCCCACCCCTGGGATGTACCCCAGCCTGGGGCAGTTCCCAAACCAGTTATCCAGGCATAATTATTGCTCACTTATTTATAAACCATATGCCAAACCCACACTTCCAAACCCCAAAATATAATAAGGTAAAATTTACATAGCATAGACAAAATTAATCTAACGATATTTAAATATTTCTTCTGAAAGGCAAATGTGGAGTCACTACTTGGAGGAGGTGCCCGCTGTTTTCTGCCCACATACATACCTTCAACTGGTCCAAGAGTCCATCCCTTCCTCTCTCCCTCACCCAGCCTGGGAGAACTGAGCAGGGCTGTCCCCACACCAGGATGGAGGAGGACATACCTGAACAGTTGCTTACTGTGCAGGGTGGGGCTCATAACTCAATAGGGACCACTAGGCCCTGTGTCCTTTGCTGGGAGTCTGGGAGCTTTGCAGGCTGGTGGGATTGAAGTCTATGCAGCTAGTGATCATCTGTGCCCTTCCTGGAAGAGTCGACCTGAGACCAAGACCAAAAGGAGACGGAGGGCCCAGACTGTCCAGATGATACAAGCTCCTAAAGTAGATCCACCTGCACTTTTCAGATGTAGGGGGCCAATTAGTTTCTTAAGTTACTTTGAGTTGATCTGTGGTATTTAACATACAGGATCCTGTCTCACACAATATTGAATTAATATGTTGGTATTTGATTAAACTATGAAGACATTCTATGAATGAAGAGAGAAGCCACGTGACCTTTGGAGGGTGTAGGTTAGTGTTCCTGTAGGTGCCAGTCATGTATTAGCATTGTGAAATGTTAAAAATGTTTTCTTACTCTGCTAAAACCCAGTGATGGGGCAAAGGTTCCCTCTGAGGTTTCCAGTTCAAACCAGCGAAAAGACTAATTGGAGTATGTGGGCGCTTTCCCCTCTTGGAAGTATTTCTTGGTGCATCATGGAGAGGGAGGCTAATGACAAAGTGACATTTGGTTGGAAGGCATCGCCACATTTGTCCTTGGGTGCTACAGATCCATGTGGATGTCATTCCCAGGCATGCCTGGATGACTCACTGTGGCCGTCTGGTGGCCATCTGGAGAGCATTTGTTCAGGGATGGGGCCACCATGCTTGTCTGATGAGGATCAGTTATGACTGTGACAGTGATGAATGAACACAGCCCATGTGACTTCCATTTGCACTTTGCTTATTTACAGTTCTGGGATTTGAGGTGCTGGCTGGGAGCTGGCTAGCCGGTAGGACTGTGGGTGCACGTGCAGGTGTTTGGAGAAGTTGATTAGAAAGACACAGCTCAGGTCTTTGGGTGGAGTTTTTCTTGAACTTGGAGCTCAAGGATCTAAACTCCCCCTGCCCTTTGAGGGACTTGACTCACTTAGACAAGCTCGAGCTGGCATTGGAACCACACTGGGCTTTAGAGAGAAGGGTCCTCCAATGGACAGGGAGATGCTGCCACTCTGGGGCCCAGCCCCAGGGGTCTGTGAACTGATTTGTGATTTGACTTTCTTTACTTGTAGTTACCTTCTTATTGGATGGAAATTCATTGTCATGCTGATGGAAAGGTTTTTGTACACTCAAAGCAAAACTGCTCAGGTCTCTCTGATAGAACGAGCTGTTTGAACAATGGCTGGAAACTGATATAATTCTGTCTCCTCCTGGATTTGTCTTGGGCTGGGAGAGCCAGCAATATTTCTTGTACCTTCATTTCTGCAGTCATGTGAGATGACTCTCTCATGAGTGGCAGTAAGTTGGTTTGCTTGGGAGAACTTTGAAATCCTTGAGTGGAAAACCTGAGGTTTGGTCTTTTCTCCTTCAATTAGCATCTGAGTATGGATGCTTAGCATAGACACAATTGTGTCTTTCTGTGCTCTGGACAATGTTCTGCTTATAAGGTTTCAAGAGGTTCAAAGAGCTGGGTGCAGTGGCACACACCTATAATCTCAACAACTGGGGAGGCTGAAGCAGGAGGATCTTTTTTTTTTTTAATTATTTTAGTTGTAGATGGACAGATATCTTTATTTTATTCATTTTTATGTGGTGCTGAGGATCGAACCCAGTGCCTCACGCATGCGAGGCAGGTGCTCTACCACCGAACCACAATCCCAGCCCAAGCAGGAGGATCTTAAGTCTAAGGCCAGCCTCAGCAACTTAGTGAGACCCTGTCTCAAAGTAAAAAATGAAAAAGGGCTGGTGATGTGGCGCAGTGGAAAAGCACCTCTGGGTTCAATCCTCAGTACTAAAAAAAAGGAGAGAGAGAAGTTCAAAGTATGGTCTTTCTGTGCTCAGTAAGTCCTAGACCTTCAGCAGAGGCTGACCCAACTCATCTCAAGAATTTCCACACGGCTTGAGGATGACTAGAGCAAGAAGGAGAGAACGTGGAATCTAATTTAGTGTGTAATGTCAGGGCCAGCATTCGGGCCTGCCCAGATGCAAAAAGCAGGACCACTCTGGGCTCCAGCATGCCCACCCTGTGTGGTCCACCTCCAGCTGTCAGCCCCAGGGAGCCATATCCAGAGAGGGCCAGGGTGCTAGGCAGTGACTTGCAGCCTCTGGTCTTTTGCCCCAGAACCGGAGTTCAACTTTTAAGCAAATTTGGAGTAGGAACTTTGAAAATGCTTTTCTACTCAGTAAAATCATAAGACTATGGATAAAACTACTGTATTTTGTTATTAGATGAGAGGCCATCCTGTTTAGGAAAATGGATTTTGACAAAAGAGAAAAAAATAACCTGGGGCTGACGCTATAGCTCAGTGGTAAATTGCTTCCCTGGGTTCAAATCCCAGAACCACCCCCCCAAAAAAAGCTGACCTTGCAAGTACAACTTCTTAGATGAACTGCGTTGGTAGTGTGGTGGTTCCAACTGGTGATGATTCCAGTTATTTTTAAAACTGTGGTAAAATGCACATCACATGGAATGTACCATCTTAACCATCTGTAAGTACACAGTTCAATGGCATTAAGCACATCCATCACCAGCCATCACCACCAACTGCTCCAGAACTTTCTCATCTTCTCAAAATGAAACTCTGTCCCTATTAATCACTAACTCCCCATCCCTCCCCAACCCCTGACTCCCACCAGTCTACTCCCTGTCTCTAGGAACCTGATGCACCAGGACCTCAGAAGTAGAATCTCATAGCATTTGTCCTTTCGAATCCAACTTATTTCATTGAGCAGAATGTCCTCAAGCTCATCAATGTTACAGCAGGTATGGGAATTTCCTTCCTTTTCAAGGTTGAGTAATATTCCATGTGTATCTAGACTACATTTTGTTTATACATTCACCCGTTGGTGGACACTTGGGTGGTCACCACTTTTGGGTTACTGGGATTGATGCTGCCATGAACACAGACACAGATATCTCTTGAGTTCCTGCTTTGATTCTTTTGGGTATAAACGCAGAAGTGGAATTGCAGATCATACGATAATTCAGTGATTAATTTTTTTGAAAGGTCAAATGTTAGTTCTTTTTATTGGTACAAATACTCAGGATCACATGAGTAGCCCACAGTGGGCACTCCACAGATGAGTCTGTGTTTTTAAACCCATGACAGCTACTATGACATAAGCCATGACAGAGCTGCTGCTATATTCCCACTGGCCATGACCAGCCACTGAGGTCTCTGTCCCTGGCAGCAGGTGAGTAGGCAGGTGAGTGCAGCGCCATCCACACACCCCAACCAGGTTCTCGTCTGCAGGGCCCAACAGCAGCTACACGCCTTCTCTGTCAGTTGCAAATGGTGGATGTTCTGGAAAGACCTCTGTTTTCTGGTTAAGGGGAAGCCACTCTTGAGTGGACGTTGATGAGAGGACCCATCCTGGGTGATGGCTGACCCCTGGCTGGGCCACCTGGCACCTCGACAGTCTCCTGGGAAATGGAGTGGTTCCTGATGCAGGGGGCACTCATCGCTATGCTGTGTAAACTCAAGTGAGACAACACAATGCACAAAAGCAACATCCTCCAGAACCCAGCATGGGGTGGTCCTTGCCCTGCATGCACTGACCCCAGCCCAGGGCTTCCACTTGGCCCCGTGGCTTCTGCACACCCTGGCTCTTCATGCAAGGTCTGCCTCTGTGCAGGGCCAGGTGGTGGGAAAGCTGGGGAGTCCTCGCCCTTGATGTAGTTCAGTGGATCTTGGAAGAGGGAGGATGTGAAGGATGGGAAATCCTGAAATGACAAAAGCCAGGTGCAGGGAGGTGGACTGCAAGGAGAGTGCCAAGCTGTCCCCCTGCCCTCCTGGGCTCACTGAGGTTCACCTTCTTGCCATCAGCCACCACAGGCTAGAAGACCTACTTGGACCCAGAGAAGCAGCACTAGGCTCAGAGAGCTGCCTAAACAAGCAGCCCTCGGCAGCAGTTCTGGAATGAGTGTGTGCATCGAGGCATGAAACAACAGTTCTTGGGAGATTGTTGGGTGGGGAGTTTGTGAGAGGTCTGTATAAAGCTGAAACCCTGACTTCTTTTTTTTTTTTAGTTGTTGATGGATCTTTATTTTATTCATTTATTATTTACATGTGGTGCGGAGGATTGAACCCAGTGCCTTGTGCATGCTAGGCAAGCGCTCTGCCACTGAGCTACAGCCCCAGCCCTGAAACCCTGACTTCTTGAATCCCATAGCTCGGTGTGGGCCCTCCCAGGGAAAGTGAGAATTTCTTTCTTTCTTTTTTTTTTTTTTGGTACCAGGGATTGAACTCAGGGGTACTCAACCACTGAGCCACATCCCCAGCCCTATTTTGTGTTTTATGTAGAGACAGGGTCTCACTGAGTTGCTTAGTACCTCACCATTGCTGAGGCTGGCTTTGAACTCGTGATTCTCCTGTCTCAGCCTCCCTAAGTGCTGGGATTACAGGCATGTGTTGCCAGGCCTTGCTGGAAAGCTAGAACTTCTGCAAGCCCATTCAGGTCACCCAGGTTTCTCCCCAGGAAAATTTGAGTGGAAACTCTGGCTCTTATAAAATAACCTTTATTTCAAAGCAGTTGGCGAAAATTGGGGGCTTAAGAAGCAATCTGGATGAAATGTTTGCCATTTCAGTCGGTTTCTTTCCAAAGTGTCTTGCTTCTAGTAGGTTTCCAGAGAATTTGGGTTTTAGAACTTGGACCACGGAATTGCAAAGAAGATTTTGAAGTGTCAGGTTTCAAAGTAGGCTGGATTTGAAAGTGGTCTGGGTTTCTAAAAGGTTTGGTTGAAAAAAAAAAAAAAAAAGTTTTGACTCTCAAAACGTTTCAGAAACATCTCCCAGAGCCCAGAGCACCTACGGTGCTATGGGAGGAGGACTGCCTGGTTGACCCAGAGTGGGCAGGGCATTCCTAAAAAGGGTGCTCATCTCTGGGAGGAGGCAACTGTCCTTTTCTGGGGCCCCTCTTATCCTGGCCTCTGCTTACAGGCTTGGTTCTCTGGATCCTTGTACATGGGCACCATCTTGCCAGAACACTGACAGGGACCAGATACAGGATTGTGCAAGGAAGGAAGGTTTGGAGAAAGAGGTACATGTGATGGGAACAGCAGGTTACAGAAGGGTCTTGGGCTTTGTGGGAAGGGATTTTTTGGATTTTTGGCCTGATTTTCTAGAGGGGGAAACAGACTCTGGCTGCAATGATCTGCCAAGACCATGCGGTCACTAAGAACTCAGGTGTCCTGGTTCCCCAGAGCTGTTACAGCACCATTAGGAATGCCTCCCACCAAAAAGGCACTGGGCCCAGGGACTTACCCACCCAAACCACACAGGCCAGGGGTTGTCTGAACAGGCTCCAGATCTTCAGTGTCCTCGTCTAGCCCGTGGAAGAGCCAGAAGTCAGGCCAGGCTGGACTGGAGGGAGTACACAGGCCTGGCCCTGGGCTGCCCTGGACCTCTGCCCATTGACGATGGAAACTGGGGAGCTGGCAGAAATGGCAAATAGTTGAAGGCAGGCGCACAGCCTGTGGGAGCGATGTGGGCGATGCTAGTGTTGGCCAGATTGGCAAAAAGGCCAGAGGAGAGGGGAGAGGAAAATCCCCACTGCTTAGGAAAAACATCCCTGGCCCAGGGAGTGGACCAGCTGTAACCCCACTCCAGCCAGGGGAGCCCGTCCTGGGCTGCCCTTGCCTGAAATGTGTGGATGAGCTACAGAGTCACTTCCTGTCCAGCAGGGCTTGGCCACTTGGGCAGCAGCCAGAGAGACCTGGGTGTGTCCATGTCTGGGCTTTGTGGTCCTTATCTGCCAAGATGGTGACTGTGCCCAGGGCCTTCCTGCTCCGTCTGCAGCCTGTGAGCTGTCTGGTGTTCTAAGAACCTTATAGATGTCATTTCTAACATGCTGACCCAAGACTGGGTCAGAGCTCTAGATCATAATCGAAAGGAGAGAATTTGGGGTGTGGTTCCTTGGTAGAACAGTTGCCTTGCAAGCACAAAGCCCTGGGATCTATCTTCAAATGCTGAAAACTGAGAGAGAGAGAGAGAGAGAGAGAGAGAGGGAAAGTACTGGTACAATGTCATCCATAAAGAAGTAAGGACTCCAGCCAAGTGCCTTCCCATTCTTATATGCTGGTAGGAAATTGGAATGAGCCCAGGGCCCACAACTGATGTACACATTGGCAGCTCTGGCCCAGGCATCCCCAGCACCCATTTCCTCCTTCCTGCATGGCTGATCCATCCGACGCAGCGCTACAGTTGTCCAGAGTGCTGTGTCGAGATAAGAGAGGCTGTGAGTGATCTACATGGAGAGAGCCAGAAACAGGGACTTTCTGTGTTCCCCAAGGCTTCTGGCTAATGCATTCAAGATGAACCCCCTTGGGCCTCCGAGCCTGGGAAGTTCAGGCCCCCACATGCTGTGGGGTTCTGGGCCTGACCTCAGCGCAGTTGGGAACCACCTCCCCAGGGCCTAGTGGGTTTGTGGAGAGGCTTGGCCTTTACCCTTCTTCTTTGAGTTCCCCGGGTGTGATGTCCACATAAGCTTTGAGGACCTTGAATGCCATCCAGGGTAGCCAGTGGGGCTGCAGGAACTCAAATTCCATGGTGAATGCAGAGGCTGGGCTGGGCTTTCCCAGGGAGCTGAACGTGGGTGCCTGCAAGCAGACACACACCCACCAGGCTTGCTCTTTCTGTTCTAACTGGAGCCCACCTGGCCAGCCCTGCCTGGCCCCTGAAGGTAGCTGGACTGGTCACTCTGATGGCCCAGGACCTCTACTTGGAGACTGAATTTGTCAAGGGCACTTTGAGAGCTGGTGACTGGGCCAGGCCCTTCCTGCCACCTTGCCACTGCTCAAGGTTCAAGGTGCAGTGGCTACTGTAGCCCTTTGATGGCCACTGTGGGCTTATCCTCGTGACAGCAGGTAAGAATTCCAGAGAGCAGGGACTGAGGGAAGAGATGGCAGGCAGCTTCCCGAGGACAAGTGGCTGCCTGATCCTGACCACCACGCCCTCCATACAGGCCCCACATCTTAGGCTGCCCACAGGGGACCTGCGTTTTTCCCTCGAGCCCCCATCCCTCTGTGAACAGGAAGGGAAAACCAGTTTTACACATGGATATGTGCGCGGTGGTCTCCAACCTGGCCATTTCTTCCTGGATCCTGTTGTTTCCTAGAAATGCTCAGGTCTTGCTTCTTCTTGTGCCTCCCCCAGATGGGGTCTGAACGGTGTTGGGAGAAAGTCCCTAGGTACACGTCCTCCAGCCCATGTAGGTCCAATCCATTTTGGCCAGATGGGTTGCCTGTGTCTGGTCGTGATCACAGGAGCAGTGCCCTCTGGCCCTCCATCGAGGGTCTGCAGTCCCTGCATACCAGTCTGGAAGTTTGCTTTTCCCTGCCCCAAGAGGGAGAGAGCAGGATGTGAACCTGGGACCCTCTCCCTGTAGCACGATGTGGACTTTGGGCCCTCTGCCACAGGGAGATGCGAACCAGGGACCTTGCTTTCTCTCTGTCCCTCCCACACTCCCTGAGTCTTGACAGGCTGGGCTGGGCTTGCCCTTTCTCTTCTCACAAGGGGTCTTCTTCCTGGGGACAAACTCTGAAGGCTCAGCTAAAGGGTTGGCAAGCATCTCTGGGGACTTCCAGCCTGGCTGACGTGGAAGTCGCTGGGGAGGGCCTGGTTCCCTGCCCCCATTCCACTCTTGACCAGGTTTCATGGCTGAACACAAGCAACCCCTGATGCCTTTCCTAGAACCCCTCATGTGGACATCCCAATGCAAAGATCTGGGTCAGGTGGGTTTTGCTCAGCTCTTACATATTTTAGAAGTCAGGAAATTTCACATAAAAGTCTAGACTTCAGGTCTTCCTGGAAGGAAACAGAAGACCCATCAACTCTTTTTTTTTTTTTGCTACCGGGGATTGAACTCAGGGGCACTCGACCACTGAGCCACACCCCCAGCCCTATTTTGTGTTTTATGTAGAGACAGGGTCTCACTGAGTTGTTTAGTGCCTCGCCATTGCTGAGGCTGGCTTTGAACTTGCAATTCTCCTGTCTCAGCCTCCCTAAGTGCTGGGATTACAGGCGTGCGCCACCGCACCCGGCTCCATCAACTCGATGCAGGGGTCCTGCCCTCTAGCAGGGCTATCCCCAGGTGGCCATGGTTCCCCTTACCCATCTGTCTCATCTCCAGGCTCTGCCCTCCCAAGGCCCTCCTCCAAGATGACCCAACTTGGGCACAGAGGCCCCTCCAGGGGCAGCTTCTGGACCTGAGCCTGGGGCATCACAGTGGCTGGGCACAGGCGGCTCCTCCTGTTCTGATTTTCCACCACCCTCAATACCCTAATTGCCCCATGTCTTGCTTCGCTCACTTGTACAGGGATCCTCCGAAGCCCCCCAAACCCTGACAGCCCTGAGATGTGACCTCATCCCCTCAGCAACAGCTTCCAGAGCCTGGACCAGCCCAGAATCAAAATGCTGCACAGATTTCTCTCCTGACCTCAGCCTCCTTTGCATTCTAGAAGGACCACCTGTGGCTTCTCTGCCCTCTGGTGGACCATTCCAGAACCCACCTAGCCCTGAGTGGGCTCCTTCCCTATTGCTATGGCCTGAGGAAGGACAGTCCACCCTCCAGGCCCTTCTGGGTGATTCCAGCAGTTGTGTGGCTCTGCCCTCCTGAGGCCCCTTAGGAATGACGCGGCCAAGCACATGGAGCTGGTCAGCAGGGACAGTGGGACTCAGGTGGGCCCTCTGCACCTTGCTGTGGCTCTGGGAGGGAGTGAGACATGGGGGCTGCCCAGGGAAGGGCACCAGGTCTTCCGCTTCCTGGGAGGAAGCAGAGGTAAAGCCCTGCTGGCCCTGGGGTGTGCAGAGGACACTGACCCCCAGGCTAAAGAGCAGCAGATCTTCCCCAACCTTGATCCGAACTTGATGGGAAAAAAATCTCATGAAAAGAAGCACAGATACATCATGGCATAGAATGCATAATTTCTATGATTTTTTTCAGATAGCAATTCTTCATTTTAGTGGCACTATTGTCAATGACAGGAGTGGCCACCCTACATCAGGGTTTTCTGATGGCCAAGTGCATCTTGTTTGCTGAATCTTCCCAATAGCCCCCCCCCTTTTTTTTTGGTACTGGAGATTGAACTCAGGGGCACTCGACCACTGAGCCACATCCCCAGCCCTATTTTGTGTTTTATTTAGAGACAGGGTCTCAATTGCTTAGTGCCTCGCCGTTGCTGAGGCTGGCTTTGAACTTGCGATTCTCCTGTCTCAGCCTCCCAAAGTGCTGGGGTTACAGGCTTGCGCCACCGTGCCCAGCTCCCAATATCCCTTTAAGTTAAATGTTAATTTAAAATGTTCTGGGAACCACATAAAAAGTAAAAATCAAGAGGTGAATTTAGCCTATAATCCCAACAGCTCGGGAGGCTGAGGCAGGAGGATCGAGAGTTCAAAGCCAGCTTCAGCAAATGCAAGGCACTAAGCAACTCAGTGAGACCCTGTCTCTAAAAAATAAAATACAAAATAAGGCTGGGAATGTGGCTCAGTGGTTGAGTGCCCCTGAGTTCAATCCCCAGTACCAAAAAAAAAAAAAAAAGGTGAAATTAATTTTAATAATGTATTTGACCCAATATATCCAAAGTATTATCACTTAAAAAATACTTTTTTAGTTGCAGATGGACACAATAACTTTATTTTATTTATTTATCTTCTTACATGGTGCTGAGGAGTGAACCCAGTGCCCCACACATGCTAGGCAAGTGCTCTACCACTGAGCCACAACCCCAGCCCAAATATTGTCATTTTATTAGTAGTATATTTTACATTCTTTTTGCTTTATATCCTGATTTTTAAAAAACAACAACAACTAAATCTTCAAAATCGAATGCATCTTATACACGTACAGCACTTCCCATTAAATTTGTTGCAAGCACCCCACACTTATACCTGGCCTGTGGCCACCATATGGGACTAGGTTCTACCCTTATTCTAGTTTTATTGATGAGGGAGCCAGGCTCAGAGAGGTTGTGGTTTGTCTAGAGTCACACAGAGGTCACTGCCCAGAGCCTGCTTCAGGATCTTGGCTCTCTGCCCCAGACAGGGAGTTCCAGGACTTTATGGCCCCAGAGCACTTGGAGTCTCAGGAATAGATAGGGACAGGGGATGACGTCCCCTCTCCCACTGACCAGCAAGGCCCTTAGCCTCAGCTGCTGCACACACAAGGAGGGCCTCTTAAGAGATGGCTTCCTATAAGAAGCCCAAACTGAATTGCAGCCCAGGCCCAGGAAGCTGGTTCTCCAGAGAGGCCTAGCTGGTTGGGCTCGACTGCTCCTGGGCGCTGTCCACTAGGGGGCAGCCTTAGCTCAGTAACATGCCTGGAATGGGTGCACCATTCCCTAAGGCGCAGGGCATATGGGAGCCCGCTATAAGAGTGCATGTGCTCAGGGTAACTCCATGGCCCCTGAGACCACCTGGGATGATCCAGTCCTGGAGCCACCTCCCCATACTCTGAGTGGCAGTGTCTCCTGGGGTGTGGGTGGGTGTGTTCATCCTTAAGATTGAATTCTGAACTGGTTGCCTGTGGGTACAGGAAGTAGCTGCCCAGACCCCCTGGACAGCTGGGCCCAGAGGATACTTAGTGGTCTGGGGTCCCCAGAGTAGGCCTGGGCCCTCTCACCCAGGCCTCTGAGGCCCTTATGCACCCTGTGGGCCTCCCGGCACCCTGAATGTGATGCTGGCCTCAACTGTCTGTCCCTGGCCAAACACTGTCCTTGAGGGACATCTGTCTCTCCAGCAGGACTGGTGGGCACTCGCTCAGGCCCAAGTTCACACCACTCCATCACTTCCTTGCTGTTGGGTCACTGCTCTGGGCCCCTCTTGGGGCTGCAGGGGATGTGTGACTCAGCCTCCCCCAGGGCCTCCCCCACAACCATGGCCCAAGTCCATCCACTAAGCCTCTCCCCTGGGGGTGACCTGGGTCACATAATACAGGATAGAAAGCACAGTTTGTGACCTTGCTGGGCGTAGCGGGCCCCATCTCTCAGCCCACCCTCCAATACACACATCCTCTTGGGGCCACAGTGACCCCAAGGGGAGGGAGGCTGTCGTCTCTCCCCACACAGCTCTGCCTGGACCTCTGGCTGAAACTCCATTTCATGTCCCATGGAACCAGCTGCCCGAAGCCCTTCTCCTGAGCCCTTTGGGAAAGCGCAATCCTTTTGCAGGAAACCAAGGCCTCTTCCAGTGTCCTTGAGTCAGGATCCTATAGAATTTCAGAACCACAATCCCAGTAGAGCTGTTGGTTCCACTCAAAGAATATCTTGTTTCTGGAATGTTCTATTCCTGTTTCTCCTGAGCTCTCAGCCCACAAAAATCACCTAGCCTGCAGGGAGCTTTCTCCTGCTGTGGCTCCCGGGACTCCCCCTGCCTCTCCCGACCTCTCCCAGCCCCACTGAGTTCAAGTTCTGATCCTCCTACCTTGTGCCACTTTAAGTAGCATCATCGTGGTTTTTTTGTTGTTTGTTTGTTTTTTGGTACTGGAGATTAAACTCAGGGGCACTCGACCACTGAGCCACATCCCCAGCCCTATTTTGTGTTTTATGTAGAGACAGGGTCTCACTGAGTTGCTTAGCACCTCGCCATTGCTGAGGCTGGCTTTGAACTTGGAATTCTCCTGTCTCAGCCTCCCTAAGTGCTGGGATTACAAGTAGTATCATTGTTTACCCTGTTGCTGAGGCATCGCCGGCACACACAACGAGCGAAGCTGGATACGCCCACACTTGTGTCCAGACCCAGCTGTGGGACATTTCTAGCCCTGGGTGGCGGGATGTGTCCACAGGCAATTCTGTCCCCCTTTCTTCACCTCTTCCTCCAGCCTGTGCTGCTAGGATGCCAACTCTCCAGCCTCCCCTGGCCCCCAGAGCTGGGTTGGAGCCAAGTCTGCTACCCGGGCCTGCCCAGCCCCACCTGCCACTGTTGCCTCTGCACACCGTCCTTGCCTCGGGTCCCCTTCTACGCCTTCACCCATCCGCTCGGGCACAGTGCCACTGCCTCGTGCTTTCATCCCTCCATCCAGCCTGTCATTCAGGGGCAGGACACCTGGACGTGCCCGTGTTCTCCCCTGGTGTCTTGTCCATGCCCAGGTGGAAGCTTCCTCTGAGGCTGTGCGTCCCTGCATCCAGTTCTGAAACCACCGCCCATACCCTTTCTGATTCTGGGGCGTGTGTGGAGGGAGAGCGACCTGAAGCCTTAACGGGAAGCACAGTGGCAGGGAGTCACCTGCAGCTACCATGGTTACAAGAACCAAACTGACTTTTAAAATTTGGCACTAAAGATTGAACCCAGGGGTGCTCTACCACTGAGCCACATCCCCAGTGCTTTTTATTTTTTATTTTGAGACTGTGTCTCACTAAGTTGCCAAGGCTGCCCTCAAAGTTGTGATCCTCCTGCATCGGCCTCCTGAATTGCTGGAATTATGCACCCAGTTTAGGACATTACTAAAAGATTTGTAATAAGTAAAGCTTATTTGTAAGAAGTAAAGCTTTCTTTACTTCTTTACAGGAAGTAAAGAAAGTATCCCTTCCTTTCTGATCCGGATGCCTTTAGTATTTTTCTTTGGTCACTTTGTTTTTACCTTCTTACACTGACTAGAGCCTGCTAAGTTTCTTGCTGAACAGCAGCAGCGAGCGGAGGCAGCCTGGCCCTGGGCATCCTGGAGAGAAAAGACCCTATGGTGCACCACATGCACACATGGTGTATTAGCTACAGTCCTTCACAGATAACATACCAGTGTGAGGAAACTCCCCTCCATGCGTAGTGCATTGTGTTTCTATCAGGAGTGCATGTTAGATTTTGTCCAGTGCTTTTCCTTATCTGTTGAGTTGGCATGTGACTTCTCTCCTTTTTATCAATGTGATATATGACATTAGTTGATTTTTAATTGATTAGTGGATGGTCCCAGTGGCACACACCTGTAATCCCAGCCACTCAGGAGACTGAGGCCGGAGGATCGCAAAATCGAGGCCAGCCTCAGCAACTTAGCAAGACTGTCTCTCAAAAAATAAAAAAGCCTAGGGATGCAGCTCAGTGGTAGAGCATCCCTGGGTTTCATCCCCAGCACTGCAAAACAAACACGTTTGCATTCCTGAAGTACGATCCAATTGGTCATGGTGTATGATTGTTTTTATATGTTGTTGAGTTGGTCTGTAATATTTTGTTGAAGATTTTTGCACCTATGTTCATAAGGATATTAGTCTGTAGTTTCCTTCTGATGCACTTTTCTTTTTTTTTTTTAAATAGGTTTTTTTCTTTTTTTTAAATGATGTGCTATTATTTTTTTATATCTTTATTTATTTTATGTGGTGCTGAGGATCGAACCCAGTGCCTCACGTATGCGAGGCAAGTGCTCAACTGCTGAGCCATAACCCCAGCCCCCGCACTTTCCCAACTTTGGTATAAAGTAATGTAGTTTCACAGAATGAGATGGACAATGTTCCCACTTTCATTTTGTAGATTTGGTATTATTCCTTCTTTAAATGTTTGATAGAACTTACCAGTGAAATTCCCTTGCTGGACTTTTATTTGTAGGAAGATTTTTTGTGTGTGTGTGCTAGGGATTGAACTCAGGGACACTTGACCACTGAACCACATCCCCAGCCCTATTTTGTATTTTATTAGAGACAGGGTCTCACTGAATTGCTTAGGGCCTTGGCTTTACTAAGGCTGGCTTTGAACTCTCAGGAGGCCTCAGCCTCTTGAGGCTCTGGGATTACAGGTGTGTGCCACTGCGCCTGGCTGGAAGATTTTTTTACTGGTTCTTTTAGTTGTACATGACAATAGAATCTATTTTGACTTAATTATAAAAGTGTGGAATATATCCTGTTCTAATTCAGTCCCTAGTATCTTTCCCTTCCCTCTCCCCACCCCCTAGGAAGAATTTCTTTACTTATTACAAATCTTTTCTAATTTTCAATTTCTTCTTAACTCAGTTTTGCAAATTTGTATCTTTATAAGCATTTGTTGAGCCTGGCATGGTGGCACACACCTGTAATTCCAGCAGCTCGGAAGGATGAGGCAGGAGTATCACCAAGTTCGAAACCAACCTCGTTACTTAGTGAGGCCCTAAGCAAATGAGCAAGACCCTGTCTCAAAATAAAAAATTTTAAAAAGAGCCACTTTCAAAATGTGGCTCAGTGGTTAAGCACTTGTGGGTGATTCAATCCCTGATACTGGAGGGGGAACAAATGGAATTTGTCCATTTCACCTAGGTTTTTAATTCTTTTGCCATAAAGTTGCTCAAAATATTCTCTTATAAGCCTTTTAGTTTCTGTGTGGTTGATACTCTCCCCTTTAATTCCTAAACTTGATTGTTTGTTTGTTTGTTTTTTTCTCAGCCAGTCTAGCTAGAGGTCTATTAATTTTTATTATGATGATTATTTTATGTGGTACTGGGGACTGAACCCAGGGCCTCACCTGTGCTGGGCAAGTGCTCTACACTGAGCTACAGCCCACCAGTTCTAAAGGTTTATTATTTTTGCTGGTGTTTTCAAAGAACGAATTGATTTTCTCTTGTTTTTTTTTTTAATTTTTATTTTTTGCTGTTGTTTTCATTTTTCTAACATTGGTTTCTTTCTTTCTTTTTTTTTTTTTTTAGTTGTAGATGGACACAATGTCTTTATTTTATTGCTTTGTATGTGGTGCCGAGGATCGAACCCAGGGCCTCACGCATGCGAGGCAAGCGCTCTACCACTGAGCTACAATCCCAGCCCCTGATTTCTTTTTCTTTCTTTCTTTCTCTTTTTTTGGCACCAGGGATTGAACCCAAGGTCATTTAACCACAGAGCCACATTCCAAGCCCCCCCTTTTTATTTTTTTTATTTTGAATGAGGGTCTTACTAAATTGTTTAAAGCCTTGCTTAGTTGCTGAGGCTGGGCTCAAACTTGCGATCCTCCTGCCTCAGCTTCCTGAGTTGCTGGGATTACAGTCCTGAGCCATGATACTCAACTCTACCACTGATTTCTGTTCTAGTCTTTATTTCCTTTCTTACATTTGCTTTGGGGTTAATTAACTCTTTTCTGGTGGAAACTGGTGTTATCAATCTGAGATTCCTTTTCTTTCTTCTTCTCCAAAGTGCTGGGAGTGGAACACAGGCCTTTACATGCCAGGCAAGCCCTCGCCCTGAGCCATACCCCAGCCCCCTGTCCTTTTCTGACCCATGTGAAAAGCCATGTTTTCCCTCTCCACTGCCTGAGTGGCAGTGTTCCATCTGTTTTTTTTCTCTATTTCCCTTATGAATTCTCTATTTCTCCTTCGACTGGTGTGTGTTTTTAAGAAACGTGCTATTTTCCAAATATTTGAGGATTTCCTAGATTATTTTCTATGGTTGGTTTCAAGTTCAATTCCAAAACTTCAGGCCTTCGTAGCACATGGAGACTGATTTTATGGCCTCGTCTGATCTGTCTGAGGGGTGCGTGTGCTTGAGAAGAACGTGATCTCTACTGGCACTGCGTGAGCATCTGTGCATGTCACTCAGGTCTACTTGGGGTCTGGTGCATGCTAGGCACGCCCTCCGCCCAGAGCCACGTCCAGCTCTAGTAATTTATCTCGTCTTGCCATCTATTCTGTTTGGCATTAGTAGAGGCACCCCGCTGTCTCACAGCGGTCTCTTTTTTCCATCCTCTAATCTCATTCAATTGGATCTTATTTTTTTTAAATTTTTTTAGTTGTAGATGGACACAATATCTTTATTTTATTTATTTCTTTTTATGTGGTGCTGAGGATTGAACCCAGTGCCTCATGCATGCGAGGCAAATGCTCCGCCACTGAGCCACAATCCCAGCCCCTGGATCTTGATTTTTAAAATTTTTTTAAATATAGACGGAAAACCTCTGCTTTTTAGTTTAGGGTGTTTGGACTTCCGTTCACATTGAACAATTCTGACATTGTGCATGGACCTGAGGGGGTGCAAGGTCATCTCACAAGCATGCCCACTTCAGATGCCATTCGAGTCGTGGCTTCTCAGGCCACTAGCACTTCTGTGTGACATGGCTGCAAATTCAGACGTTCCCACCATGCCCTCTCTGGCTCCATGATTCACAACTGCAGGACAACTGGCAGATTTGGGGAGTGCTACTTGTACGGTTGCAGTTTCATCATGAAGGATACAACTCAAGACCCGAGATGGCAGATGTAGGACAGGGTGGGGGGAACGGGACCTCCTGCCTCTCATCCCTCCTACCACATCCCGGTGCTCACCAGCCTGAAAGGTCCCCAGCACTACTGTTTAGGGTTTCCGGTGGGGCTTATCCCAGAGGGTACATTGGTGTGGTGACTGAAGTCAACTCCGGCCCTGCTCCCTGGAAGCTGGGCTGGGGAAGGCTGAGTTCCTACCCTCTAATCACACCAGTGGCTCCTGGCAACCAGTTCCTCCTGAAGCTCTCACCTCATCTCATTAGCACACGCTCAGGTGAGGCCTAGGGCTTGGTATAGATAACCAAAGACACACAGAGCAAATTTGTACCTCTCAGGAAATTTCAAGGGTTTCAGGAGCTGTGTGCCAGGAACTGGCACATAGACCAAATATATATCTTTTTTTGGGGGGGGGGGTACTGGGGATTGAACTCAGGGGCACTTGAGCACTGAGCCACATCCCCAGCCCTATTTTTTGTATTTTATTTAGAGACAAGGTCTCACTGAGCTGCTTAGCACCTCACCATTGCTGAGGCTGGCTTTGAACTCACGATCCTCCTGTCTCAGCCTCCTGAGTCACTGGGATTACAGGGATACACCACTGTGCTTGGCCCAAATCAATATCTTTTATTGAATCATACTTAGATTTACATTTTCTTTCTTTATGTCTTCTGTCTTGTTTCTTATGTTCCTCTTTTACTGAGTTCTTTTGTATGAAATGTTTTTTATTGTGCCATTTTCTATTGATTTTTTAAAACTTTTTAAGTTATTATCTTAGGATCATCTGAGGATCACAGTATGCATCTTAGCACAGTCTTCTCCTTTTGACTAAAAGCCAGAAAACCACACCTGTAATCCCAGCTACTCAGGAGACTGAGGCAGGAGGACTGCAAGTTCAAGGCCAGCCTCAGCAACTTAACAAGACTCTATCTCAAAATTTGAAAAAAAAAATTTAGAAAAAAAAGTTCTTAGTGGTAGAGCACTCCTGGGTTAAATCCCCAGGACCACAAACAAACAAACAAAAAAACCAAAAAACACTGATTTAAACCGGGTACAGTGGCACACATCTTTAATCCCAGCACTTTGGGAGGCTGAGACAGGAGAATCGTGAGTTCAAAGCCAGCGTCAGCAACAGAGAGGCTCTAAAAATAGGGCTGGGAGTGTGGCTCAGTGGTCGAGTACCCTTGAGTTCAATTCCCAGTACCCCCCAAAAAAGATTGACTTAAACCAGTAAAATACAAAAATTTTGCTCTTTATGACTCCATTCCTTCCCATTCTTTTTGCTAATATTGACATATACATTACATCTATATATGTTATAAATGTTAAAATTATTCTATATACACACAAAGTGTTTTGCTTACTTACATAATATTATGTCTTCTCAAGAGGTTAAAAATAGATAATTAAGCCAGGTGTGGTGGCACATGTTCCAGTGACTTGGGAGGCTAAAGGAGGAGGATTGCAAGTCTGAGGCCAGCCTCAGCAACTTAGCAAGGTCCTAAGCAACTTAGCAAGACCCTGTCTCAAAATAAAACATAAAAAGGGCTGGAGAGGTAGCTCATTGAGAAAGTGCCCTAGGGTTAAATCCTCAGTACCAAAAAAAAAAAAAAAAAAAAGACAATAAGAAGATAATCAATCTATTTCTGTGCCCAGTTCTTTGCATTTCTTCCTGTGGTGTTGAGTGGCCACCTGATGTCATTGCTTCTTGACCTAAAGGACTCCTCTCAGTATCTATTATGAAGTCTGCTGGCAACAGATTCTCAGAGCTTTTAAAATCTGGGAATGTTTTAGTTTCACCTTCATTTTTTTTTTCCTTTGGTATTGGGGCTTCAACTCAGGGGCATTTGACCACTGAGCCACATCTCCAGCTTTATTTTGTATTTTATTTTGAGAAAGAGTCTCACTGAGTTGCTTAGGGCCTCCCTAAGTTGCTGAGGCTGGCTTTGATCCTCCTGCCTCAGCCTCCTGAGCCTCCGGGATTATAGGCGTGCACCACCACAACCGGATTCATAATTTTCTTTTTGTCTTTGACAAAATGACAGTAGTATTTTTCCTACTTTGGGTTCTTGAATTTGTAGATTAATGTTGTTTTTTTAAAAATTTTTTTATTAGTTGTTGATGAATCTTTATTTTATTTATTTGTATGTGGTGCTGAGAATTGAACCCAGGGTCTCGCACATGCTAGGCAAGCACTCTACTACTGAGCCACATCCTCAGCCCTATTTTGTGTTTTATGTAGAGACAGGGTCTCACTGAGTTGCTTAGCGCCTCACTGTTGCTGAGGCTGGCTTTGAACTTGCGATCTTCCTGCCTCAGCCTCCCTAGCCCCTGGGATCATAGGCATGCGCCACTACCCCCAGCCCAAGTCAGTTTTTTTTTTTTTTTTTAAATATTTTTTTAGTTATAGATGGACACAATGTCTTTATTTTATTGCTTTGTATGTGGTGCCGAGGATCGAACCCAGGGCCTCACGCATGCGAGGCAAGCGCTCTACCGCTGAGCTATTGGCCACTGATGTCTCATAACAGTGTATAAGAAATATACACTCCGCCCATTGCCTGGTCAACCGGTCCTGACTTCTAACACTCTTCTTCTCCAGGCCTCAGTCTCCTCATCTACCAAGACCAGAGACTGCTCACCTTCCCAGGACTGCTGAAACCTGGAGCGTGGGAAAGGGCTTGGCTCCACATCCGGGGCCAAAGACGTGCTGAAGTGGCTGTGCCAGCCAGGCTCTTGGGAGCTTGCCACACACTGGCAGTCAAACAATACCCACCTCTGAGCAGGGCCGTGGGTGGCAGTATCCATGGAGAGGGCCCCTCCAGTGACAGCGCCAACTGCCCATCCAGGGTTAGCGGGGCTGTGGCCCTGGTTACTGCTTTGTCCCTGAGGCTGGACCTGGGCCCATGCTAACAGAACCCAGATGACTGAACTGTCAGGGAGGACAACACGTTCCATGAAAAAAGGAGCTGCTGGCTGGAGAGAGGGCCAAGGCTGAGGGCAGAGGAGCTGCCTTCAGGGTCCTGAAATTACAGCCACATTCAGGTGAAACTGACCTGGCAGTACTGTCCCACCCCCAGCCTCTGTGCAACCCCTCTGTGAGGACAGGGCCTGGTGCACTCCCAGAAGGAGGTGGCCCCTGCTTCTAAGTTCCGGGATGTTCCAGGCAGACAGCCAGAGCACGGCAGGTCCCCTCTTGGCCTCCCCGGGGCTCCCACAGCCTGGAAGTGGCTCCATCCGGCCTTGGCTATGCCCACTTCCCACTCGCTGCCTGTCCCCTGTCCTCCCAAACTGGGAGGGTCAAAAAATCAATGTGGGGTCTCTGCCAAGACCAGAGTGACCAACCCATCCCTTGCCATGGGGATCAGAGAACCCCAAAAATGGTGTTTGCAAACTCAAGACCTCATTTATTTTAAAAGAGAGAGAGAGAGGAAGAAAAAAAGCAACAGAACAGCACTGAGTATATAGTTTACAACCAAAACCTCTTGAGTGTTCAAGAGACCCTAGAGCCAGGTCACTAGCTTTAGACCGCAGCCCCACTGGGGACACACCGGGTGTCCTACTGGCCCATGGAGGCTGAAACACAGGGGGCGCTGCAGCCCAGGGAAGCTAGCTGGGTCCCATCCCCCATCTGCAGGGCAGAAGCACCCGCCCCAAAATCAAAAGACCATGACTCAGGGGTGGGGCCACATGGAGCCACCTCCTTGGGATCTCTCTCTTCTTAGACCAGCCATGTCCCAGGACCTGCCAGCCACCTGCCCCAGCAGATAGCTCCAGGGTCATGCTCCTGAACCAGGGGAGGAGAACTGGCAGGGACAGCAGAAGGGAGGTGCGGGGTGGGGGAAGCACCCTACCTAGTCCAGTGGGGACCAGTGCCCTGGGTGCCCTTGGGCCACACCATGGTGTGCCAGGACACTCAGAAAAAAAGGAGCACAAGCAGGGGTACAGGATGCCCCCTTACACTTGCCTGGCAGTCATGGGGGTGGAGGGTAAAGAGTCTTTGGGTCTTACCAAGGTGGGGTGATGCCAAGAGAGAAAGACCCCCATTTCCCAGCCCTGGAAAAGTCATGATTCTCCTTTGACTGTCCCTAGGACAAGGACAGCCCCCCAGATACCTCCACCCCACCCCCACGCTCTGACTTACTGCACTCAGGCCCCCAGCTCTGGCTCCTGCACCAGGTGTGTTGAGGCCACAATCTTGCCCACAACCCTGGTTACAGCGGGTGTCACCTACCCATAAACACCCTGTGGCCCCCAGTGTCCCGGCTCCTGTCCCAGGACCCCAGATCACCCTGCTCCTCTCTTCAATCCCTGGTGATATCTGTGGCCACTGCAGGTGGGGCAGATGGTTCAAGGTCCCTCTGCCACCTGGGTTGAAGGAAGGGATCACCTGGTGCTGAAAAGACAGCTCCACAAGCAGGTGTCTGTGGAGGGCGGGAGCCTGCAAGGAAAGACAAGCAGAAATGACCGGAAAGGGCCACCGAAGGGAGGGGCCCTGGGGTCCAGGAGAGGGAGCAGATGCGCAGGAGCTGCCTCCGGTTACTGCCAGCACCTCAGCCCCCGAGGAATGTCCTCTGACAGCCGCCCAGGTCTCCCCATGGGCCCAAGCTTGTAGAGATTGTTGCCACCCCATTTTGCAGGAGAGGAAACTGAGGCCCTGGAGGGGGGTTTCCCCATCTCTTCCTTGTGGGTGCACCTGCCCCTTGGCTCCCAGGGCACCATTCACTGTCACAACCAAGAAGATATTTGCCTGGACAGTGGATCATGCAGGCAGCCTCTGCCTTTCTGGGACGATTTCATTTATTTATTTTTAAAATAGTTTTTAGTTGTTGATGGACCTTTATTTAATTAATTTATATGTGGTGCTGGGAATCAAACCCAGTGCCTCACACATGCTAGGCAAGCACTGTACCACTGAGCCACAACCCCAGCCCAACAATTTAATTTTTTAAGGTTTTTTTTTTTAACAATTTTTAAAAATGTTTACATTTTAGAAATTTTCACAATAATTTCCATAGTTGGCAAATATTACAGTTAATCTTTAAGATGTGGTTTGCCCGATTCCAAATCCATGTATTTTTTAGTTTTTATTTTGAAGTTGTTCTTGTTATGGGCAAGTTCAAAGACAGGAGCTATCTTAGCTTCCTGGCCCAGCCTCCTCCAATGCAAGCATGAGGTCTCCCCCGTACCTGTGTCAAAACTAAGAAAATGACCTCAAGTGCTATTATCAGCTAAGTGGCAGATTATGTGAATTTCATTTTTTCACCAATGTCCTTGAAATCTGGATTTCAGAATCCAACCCAGGATCCCAAAAGTAGAGTTTGGTTCCAACCTGTGCTGATTGCTCCTATTGAGGTAAAGTACACACGGCATGGAATTGGCTGTTTTTAGCTATTTTGAGTGGACAGTCCAGTGGCATTAAGCACATTCACACTATTAAATTGTCATCACCATCTAAGGACTTTGTCACAGATTAGACCAGCCATGTCCCAGGACTTGCCAGCCACCTGCCCCAGGAGATAGCTCCAGGGTCATGCTCCTGAACCAGAGGAGGAGAACTGACAGGGACAGCAGAAGGGAGGTGGGGACTAGGGGAAGCACCCTAAGAACTTTGTCACAGAAATGGGAACCCTGCCCACCAGACAATCCCCCCCAGCTGGGCCCCCAACATTCTGCTTTCTGTCTCTTTGGGACCTCAGAGAAGTGGAACCCTACAGTATTTGTCCTTTTGGCTTATTTCACTGAGCATAATGTCCTCAAGGCTCACCCATGGTGTAGCACGGGTCAGAATTTCCTTTTTTAATATTGAGTAATATTCCATTGTATGAATGGGTCACATTTTGTTATCCCTTTACCATTGATGGACATGGGTTATTTCCAGCTTCTAGCTACTTGCATAATGCTGCTCTGAACATGGAGATCTCTCTTTTGAATCTCTGCTTTCAGTTCTTTGGAATGGAAGACATGGAGCCAGCTGGCTATTTTCTGGTGAAATGTCCTATTTTACATTCTTACCAGAAATCCACAAGGGTTCCAATTTCCCCACGTCCTCACCAATACTTAGTATATTCTCCTTCCTCCCTCCCTCCCTCCCTTCTTTCTTTCTCTCTCTCTTTCTTTCTTTCTTTCTTTCTTTCGAATCAGGGATTGAACCCAGGGGCACTTAACCACTGGGCCATATCCCCAACCCTTTTTATTTTTTATCTTGAAACAGGGCCTCCCTGAGTTAGAGCCTTGCTAAATTGCTGAGGCTGGCTTTGAACTTGGGATCCTCCTGCCTCGGCCTCCCCAGCCTCTGGGATTACAGGCTGGCTTTGTCTTTGTTTTGGTTTTGGAATAGCCACCCTCCTGGGCTTGAAGTGCTGTTGTTGTGGTCTTGAGTTGCATCTCTCTAATGATTAGTGATGCTGAGTAAGTTTTCATGAGCTTATTGGTCGCCTGTGTATCTTCACTGGAGACACGTCTATTTAAATCTGTTTGAGAATGTCCTCAGCGTTGGTTTAATTTGGGTCTAGTGAGGCTAATAGATTAGGAAACAGCTGCCACTGAAAGATACTTTGTCATTTACAGTCTTTAAGAGGAGGTGGCACACCACGCAGAGGCTACAGAGGGAAGCACCAGCAACTCAGTGAGACCCTGTCTCTAAATAAAATACAAAACAGGGCTGGGGATGTGGCTCAGTGGCTGAGTGCCCCTGAGCTCAGTTCCTGGTAACCACCGCCCTGCAAAAAAAAAGGTTCAAAGCCAGCCTCAGCAAGTTAGTGAGACCCTGTCTCGTAATAAAAAAATAGGGCTGGGGTTGTGGCTCAGTGATAGAACACTTGGGTAGCATGTGTGAGGCATAGGTTCGATCCCCAGCACCACATAAAAAGAAATAAAATAAGATAAACAAAATAAAAGTGCATGCCATCTACAACTAAAAAAAAAATTTTTTTAAAGAATTTAAGCCGGATGCGGTGGCTCAAGCCTATAATCCAAGCACTTTGGGAGGCTGAGACAGAAGAATCGCAAGTTCAAAGCCAGCCTCAGCAATGGCGAGGCGCTAAGCAACTCAGTGAGACCCTGTCTCTACATAAAACACAAAATAGGGCTGGGGATGTGGCTCAGTGGTCGAGTACCCCTGAGTTCAATCTCCAGTACAAAAAAAAAAAAGAATTTAAAAGTAAATAAAATTTTTATAAAGGGCTTGAGGATATGGCTCAGTGGTTAAGCACTTTGGGGTTAAATCCCTGGTACCAAAGCAGAAAAACACAAAACTTTATTTGTGATTTTCCTGGGAAAAAATGGGTGGGGCAGAGTAAGCAGCAGATCAGGCCTAGGGGGAGTTCTGGTCATTTTATCAGGCTCTGTGCTGTGAGGGGGGCCTCTATTAGGCGCCTGGCCCTGGGGTGATTGGAGGTGGAGGGTAGTATCCCAGACTATGACAGCTGCAGCCTGGGAGACTGGATTGGTGAGTCTGCACAGCAAAGATGGGCCGACTCTGGGCAATAGCAAGCCTGGGAGAGGCCATGCCTCCCCGCTCCATACGGCTGCAAGATGTCAAAGCTTCGTATAATGTCGAAAGCTGAAAAACATTAATTCAAAATTTTAAGTTTTTAAATTTTACATAGACCCAATACTTATATTTTATTTACTTATTTTTATGTGGGGCTGAGGATTGAACCCAGTGGCTCACAAGAGCTCCTCCACTGAGCCACAACCCCAGCCCCAATTCAAAGTTTTTTTGTCCATTTTGAAATGGGGCCGTTTTTGTTGTTGTTGAATTACGGGCATTCTTTATATATTCTGTCGATTCATCCTGTCTCGGTGACACGATTTGCAAATATTTTCTCTCGTTTGGTGGGCTGCCCCTCTCTTGATGGTGTCCTTCGATCTGCGATCATCTTGCGTGTTGATGAATCCAACTTGCTAATTCTTTCCTTTGGTTGCTGGTGCTTCTGTGTCATATGCATGAAATCATTGCCAAGTGCAAGGCCATGAAGTATTCCCACATGTTTCTCCTAGTTTAGGGCTTTGATCTCTTTCGAGTTAATTTTTGCGCATGGTCAAGGTAAGAATCCAACTTCATTCTATTATGTGGGGACGTCCAGTTGTCTCAGCTGTTTGTTAATCTGTGCTGAATTTTCACTTCTTTCTCTGAAGGGGGCGCCGCCTGGTTCCCATCATCTACAACGTACTTACTTATTTGCTCCATCCTCGGAGATGTGGCTTTTGCTAAGCCACACCCCTGTGGGAAGCAAACTGACCCACTGGAGTCCAGTGTTTGTATACAGATGTTTTTGTCCTCACCCTTTGCAGTCTCTGGACAAAATAGTGTTGTCCAAAACTGTTTGGCTCAGCCCCTTTCTCCCTTCCCCTTTCACTGAGTGATGTCACACATTTGTAATTCAATTAGAATCAGTTGTCACAGACTGCATTCCTTCCTGGGTTCCCCTGACATCCTGGCTAATTTTTTAAAAATTTGCATACAGCGAGGAAGGCTCTTTGTGGTGTGTAGTTCATTGAGTTCTGGCAAATATAGCGAGTCCTGCATCCGCCACCGGGCCATCAGGGCAGCTGGTCATCCCGAGCATTCTGTACTACGGTTGTAGTCGCTGCACCTCCCTCCCCTGCTCCCAGCTCCTGGCAACCACTGTCTTTGAAGGTTTCTTTTTCAAAACACAGCATTTTGGGGCTATAATTCATCTACCATACAATTCACCAATTTAAAATACAAGTCAAGGCTGGCGTGGTGGCACACACCTGTAATCCCAGCAACTTGAGAGGCTGAGGCAGGAGGATCATAAATTTGAGGCCAGTTTCAGCAATTTAGCAAGGCCCTGTCTCAAAATAAAAAAAATAAATAAATAGGGCTGGGAATATGGTTCAATGGTAGAGTACTTGCCTTAGCATGTGTAAGACCCTGGGTTCAATCCCTAGAACCAAATAAAATAAAATAAAAGCCAACAGTTTTTGGTATTTTACATCATTCCTTTTTTAAATTGCAACAAACTATACATACAATTTGCCATTGTAACCATTTTCAGATGTACAATTCAGAGGCATTGTTATGGTTTAGATGAGGTGTCCCCCAAAAGCTCACATGTGAGACAATGTAAGAGGGTTTGAAAGAGAAATGATTAGGTCATAGCCTTAATCTAATCAGCAAATTAATCCCTGATGGGATTAACCGAGCGTCAACTGGAGGCAGTGGGTTGTGGCTGGAGGAAGTGGGTCATTGGC